>CAOLHI010002244.1:0-276402 GCA_948474755.1 Ctenosaura bakeri
AAGGGGGAGTTATTTTAAATGTCATGATAGGCATTCATCATATTGAATAGTTTTACCCCTAGGCTGAACTTAAGGTAGGCATTTCCAGGTTATATCTTTACCTTTAATTGCCTCCAGGAAAAAAAAAAGGCAGTCTGTATATGTTCATTCTTATCTGACCACTAATGTAATATGTTCCTAGTGAGGAACATAGCCTCTGTCACTGGACTGTTCTGACTAGAACATGTAATAGAATTCATGTAGGTATTGTCTGTCCCTGTTCAGGATTCTGCTGAATATGTGTGAAATTCAGTCAAATGTATAGATGACAGAGCTTGTGGCAGTATATAAATTCTGTCAAAATTGGTCATCTCTCTATCTTGGGCCATTTGTTTTGGACTTTATCTCCTGACATGAATGCTGAACAAAAAGAGATTATAGTCCAAACCATCTGGAGTTCCCCATCCCTCACAGAAGGTGCCTAGAAAACAGAAACAGAAGTCAGTGCAGTTTTAGCCTTGATCTTACCTATTCTTGTTTATGTTTGGTCTCGCTCTTAACCTCTATCTGCTGTATTCCACAGCTTGAAGTTCTGATGGTGGAGATGCAGGATCCAAGTTCTGGCATCAAAATGCAGACCCAGAAGGTCATGGTCTGCGATGTCCCACATGCTATGATGGGTAAGTCTTGACAGTTGGAGGCACTGGAAGGCAGTGCCAGATCCCTAATCTCCCTTATGGAAAGTTGTCTAGTAACCATTTTATTTCTCCCTTTGATGTTGGGAAGGCAATCACAACAACCCAGACTCACTGCCTTAAAGAGACATCTTCAGGTAAGTTGAGACAGCCACCTTGTCACCCTGAAGATAAGAATTTATGATAAGGATTCTGCCCCCAATAAGCAGAGTAAACTTAAATTTTTAAAAATCATTTACATTACACATGTTAGTGCAAACAGTTCGGCAGTACTCCAGGAATTTTAGTTTTTGTAGAATAGTTGTTTACTTCCCAAAATGTAATTCTGAGGATAAGCGCTATCAAAAGAGTAAGAGTTTTCTTTAACATCTGAAGAGTAGTGGTACAACTAGGTAGATCTAGATTTTGGAGGTAATGTTTTGGCAGTGGAGCTCATCAGAAAACCTTTCCACACTACATTGTTACAGTGCTCTTATTCCACTTTCAGCCTCCCATGGAATCCTGGGGTTTGCAGTTCAGGGAGGGGCCTTTAGAATTCTCAACCAGAGAGCTCTTTGGACTCAGTAAACTACAAACCCCAGAATTCCACAGGATGTTGAAAGTGGAATAATACCACTATAACAGTGTTAGTGCAGAAAGGCCCAGAATGGTAGTGGGGATGTCAAAATGTAGGGAGCTGGCCCTGCTGTGTTTTGGAAGCTCTGCTCTTCACTTGACTGAACCTCTGCCTTAAATTCTTCATCTGATGGCACCACTGCCATGAAATACCATAGAGCAAATTATCCAACCCACTAGTACATCTCTCACTAAATAAGGAATATGCAGGCAGCAGTAGCTGACATTTTGAGCCCATTAGTAGGGTCTGCAACAACAGTCCTATTCTCAGTTGGTGTCTGCCAACATATTTATTCAAGGCAAGCCTGGAAACTTATCATAACCACTGTCTGGGTGGGGTGGGGGGAGAGAGTTTTTTTTAAAAAAGGATATTGTAAATATTTTGTTTCCCATTTGTCCTTGTGGTAAATACCAAGTCCTCGTTATTGTAGATCAGGGTGGAAATTATGTGGCTCCCTGGATGTTGTTGGCAACTCCCAGCATTCATCAACATTGGCTAAGCTGGCTGGGGCTACTGGGAGTTGCAGTCCAACAATGTCTGGGGGGACACATGATTCCCTGGGGAGTGTCACATGAAGTAGCAGATAAATCAGTCAACTGAAACTCTCAGGCCCAATACAAGGGAAGCTTATAACAAAGCTTTACACAGAATAACCTTTAAATGTCTGTATGGGGAACTGTTTTATTGATGTGATCTTTCTAATTCAGGAACTGTGAGGAAAATTACATGTCTTGGTTAAATGCCTTGCTCTTGAATTCAGCAGAACAGTTTTCTAAGAAAAGCACTAAAGGAGACAGTCCCAGGAATAGATTCATTGCTGGGAATATCAGTTTGGTTGTTGTTTGTGTGTATGTTTTTTTAATTTGGATCATGATTGGGATCCTGGGATTTTGCTTATATGATCTTTCTCTAGTAGCATTTTAGCTAGAATGTAGGAGACCTAAGGGTGTTAGGTTTTCATCTAGAAATTATCTCCCCAAGACATCAGAAGAAGATATAACTGTTGCACCTTGCATGTTGTTTCTTTGTCAATTTGCGGCCAGCAAGATATTTAGGCAGAGGAGGAAGTGGTACAATGGTGTGTGTTGTACAACAGCTACATTCTGTCTTGGTGTGTTACTAGGCAAAGCTTTTATTAAGCAATCATCTTGCCTCACACATGAAATTTTATGGGGAAAGAGACAGGCCTAAATAAATGGTCATTCTAGTCTAAATTAAAAGAGACCTACTGAATGAATAGAATGTGTGTAATTGTTGACTTGCAATTAAAAAATTAACTTAATGCATCTACTCTAGTTGGGAAGCAGTTGGGTTTAAGTCAGTGTCATCTTCCCTTCGTAAAACTGTTTTCCTCACCACTTTTTCCATCATTTTATTTAAGCACAAAAATGAATTCAGTAGGGAAGAACAGAACAGCTGAATAATGTCTTTTATCTGGTGGCACTAGAAGCTTTGAAACTTGCTTTTTGCAAATGACCCATTCTCATTACTCATAACAGTTTTCAAAAAGTAGTAGATGTCATTGCACTGTACCTCTTCAAGAAAGTAATGTTTTGCTCTGCTTGTTGTATTGCTTTTTTTTTTTGGAGGAGGTTTCATCTTGGGGGAAGGAACACACTTCAGGGTTGAAAAAGAATGTAAAATCAAATACATCTTGTAAAATACTTGTCAAAAATTTTCTGTACATGACTCTTAAAGTAATGGTTGAAAACAGAAAAAGTCATTCATTACATCAGTATTGTTAATTTCATTCCCACTTGTTACATTTTTGAGATAGAATTTTGTTATACCCGTGTTACAAAAAAAAAAAGGTGACTCATGCAGACATTACTTGTAGCTTAATATTTTGCTGTGGGGGCAGAATTTATATAAGAACAGATCCCATATTCCCTTCACAACTAATAATTAAGGAAGTGGGAGTTAATAAAATTACGTTTTTTGAAAGCAAATGCCAGTGCAGATTTAGATCCATGTTGTAGATTGATTCCACATTAAAATTAATGAATAGATGGGGAAGACAGTGAATCCCTGTGGGTTAATGCAATGCCAATTGCTGAACTTTGGGCTTTGACCATCTTCCATTTAGACAGATAGACAGCCCGACAGGCAGATAAACAGATACACATCCAGGAGCAGTTGTGTTGGCCATACAACAAAATACAGTGAAATCCTTCTGCTGCAAAAAACATTGTTGTGATACCTTTATTAGGCCAAGAAAAGGTACAAAATACAGTATTCAAGTTTTTGAAGCTCACTAGCTTTTTCATGAGGCTTGGATGTTGACAATCAGTTAACAACAAGAAGTGTGATGACGGAGGGTCACAGAGCTGCATCTTTGTTGAGATGTTAAATCTGAGTTTAAGGGTGCTTTGATGCAGGTAAAGACCATACTCCTTTTTGGCCATGAGGCATTTGGGACATAAAAGCAAGGGAAGCAGTAAAATTTTCCCCATTGTTAGAAACAAAGGCAGTTCCTATGAGATCTAGATCGTATCTATCCTGTGTGAAGCTACAAGCCACTTTGCAGGGAGAATACAATAAGTCCCTTCAGAAGCCTCTGTATTGGTGCATATGGAGACAAATTTAGGTTCTATAAAAGGTAAAAACATGCCAGTGATAGCCAGTTTCAAATGTTTTACTTCATTTACTTCAGAGAGTAAATCCCAGTCTATGCACTCCTTCTAGTAAAGGATTCCCTTGATGCGGCTGAATTTGGTATTTTCAAATCCAAAAATATATACCGTCATCTCTCCACGTTCACTGGGGTTAGAAGTGCAGGACCCCTGTGAAAGTTGAAAAGACATGAATAACTCTAGCCCCCTCAATTATACGTAACACAGAAAAATGTATGATCTACATATCCCATTCACATAACCCCATATTTTCAGCTGTTTTTAAAATGTCCCAGTTTCTCTCCTCTCCTCTCACTTTCCCCCTTTGTCCTCAGCTTATGTACCTTGGTCAAAGTGTAAAAATCAAAGAGTAAGGTCAAAGTGTAAAAGTAGTTTGGATTCAGTTAACTCAGCAAGAAGGAGAAGAAAGAAGGGTCCTGAATCTTGTGCTTCTCAGTAGACTCAGGCAAAAACAAACTGCTTCAGCCTTTCCTGGTTTGTTTTTTATTCCTTGTGAATAACTTTTGCCCACTTGACCGTCCTCTGATGTTTCTTGCCCACATCTATCCCAGTTTTCATCTGTGAAATACTGAAAGGTATGAGTCAGTGGTACCCTAAATGCAATCTGATTGATAGCCCTTCCACTTTAACATCTTGGCTGTCTTTCTTCAGGCTGTAAAACATTTTTATAATCCTGCCAGCACTGCACTGATTTGATCCAGATTGTTGTAACCCCCTCCCCCATTTTATGTATTTATAAAGTGGAGAAATTAGAGATCTTAAGCCCTTTTTTTTGAATAAATACAAACAGCTCCATTCACTTGATGATATTGCCTCTTCAGGGAGAAGATCAGGTGCAAACTGGGTTACCTAGGTCAGATCTGAATGACAAGCTAATCTTTTAATTTCATCTATTTCAGGAAGGAGTTCAATAGGGATAAAAGCTCTAGAGTGCTGGTGCAAATCTTAAGCGATCACTATAATGTCAGGAAAGGTTAACATTTTAATCCCCACCTTGACAGCATTTGGTGGTGAGGATTAGAATATGCTCAGGGAGTAGGTGCATTCTTAAAGCTCAGACTTATCCCAAAACACAGTATGCAAAATAAGATGGCAGAGTTAGGGGTGGTTTAATTCCACATTCAATAATGAGGAGGAAGAGGAGGAGAGTGGTTTCACTCCACCTCCAAATTAATTAACATGAGCCTAAAAAATATGGCTAGCATCCATTAATGTAATTCACTCTCTATATTAGCTCCAGAAGGCTTAGAAACCCACAGATTTTCAGGGATCATGCAGGAGTGATGGAGCAAGGAAGAAAAATAAAGACTCATTGGGCATTTCTGCACTAGACTCTCTAAATTGCAAACCCCAGGATTCCATAGGATGCTGAAAATGGAATAATAGCGCTATAACAATCTAGTGCAGAAATGGCCTTGATGGCAGATGGAGGTTACGAGTGGAGAGATAGAAACCTCTGCTAATTCTCAAAATGGAATTGCTTCTATCAGTGGAAGTCTACCTTTAGATCTTGACATTTATTCTTCTTATTTTAAAAAGCCCATTGACACACAGAATACCATGTCTTTACAAATCATATTCTTCCTTACCAACAAATTTTTGCTAGTACTCCTCACCAATGGGACTGAACATAGTGACTAAAGCTTTCATATTGGTTCCATGCATCACTTTTTTTTTAACCTGCTTCTGCCCCCAAAGTTGCAGTCTTCAACCTTTCAAATCTGAATTCTTTCTTTGTGTCCTCTTAATGGAATTGCACAGTTCCTGGCTAGCTTGACCTTTCTCTTTCATGCAGAAAATAATACCTTCCTACCTTGCCAAGAGAATACAATTCCATTTCCGTTTCCTCTTGCGTTGGTTGATAATTTAGTCCTTCAGCTGTGTATCTGAATAGTGTTCATCTTTAAAGAAATTACACAGCAAAACATATGCATTGTGAAGTAGCAGGAACATGAGTTTTTGAACAAGGAAGCGGATTTGGATCATTAGAGGCACAATAGGAACTACAGAATCCCACAGGGAATGAGTAGGCAGCTCAAGGTTAATATCAAGCTAAGCCTGAGTTGTAATTTAGGGTCTTGCAGAATTATTTTTCTCTGAAAAGGAAACCAAATTGTATGTATTTTCTCATAGGGCTTATTGGCACTACAGTGTGCCTCACTTCAAACTGTCAGACAGATTGGTTTGATTTATATTCCCTATGGGGCAGTTTGGGTTACATTCTCTAGTGCAGTTGTGGGATAGTTTGTCGCATTGTGCTGAAGCCTGTTATGCACTATGCACACAACTGTAGGGCAGGAATGGGAATCATGCTGTTTTCCAGATGTCATTGGACTGCAGTTTCCAGCATTCTGCATTTCTTACAACTGATTATGCTGGCTAGTACTGATGGGAACTTGAATCTGACAAATTCTGGAGGGCTTTATGATTCCCATCCATTTAGGCAATAGCTAAAATTACATGTCTATGCCTCCTGAGAGGTTATCTGCTCACCATGTATCTTCTTGGCTCTTTCCTGATGAGCAATTTTTTTTTCATAAGATTGTTTGCATCTGTGTGCCTTTAAGTCACCTTCTGACTTATGGCGACCTCATGAATTTTACAGGCTTTTCTTAGACAAGAAATACTCAGATGTGGTTTTGCCAGTTCTGTCCTGCCAAATATAGCCTACAGCATGTGGTATTCATTGGCATGCTCCCATCTAAGTACTAACCAGGACTGACCCTAATTAGCTTCCAAGATCATGCAGGATCTGGTACCTTTAGGTTACTGAACAACAATTATTTGACCAAGTATCATCTCCTCTCAGAAATCCCATATTCCAATTCATGCAGGGTGCAAAATCTCACAGATATTGGCAGTTTTTCCTAATATGATGTTGCAGTGAGGCATTGAGACACCCTTTCTCATAAAGGACAAGAAAATTTGCAAATACCTCTTACATCCATGGTTGCTGTAATAAGACAGGCCTTTTTGTATCTTATAGCAGTGGACAGAGTGCCACAATTTTTTTTCATTCAGCTGACCTCACCTGCACAACCCATTTTAACAACTGCATTCAGATTCAGCCTTTTCCAAGAAACTCAAATGAGCATACACAGTTGCCCCCTCCAGATTTTTCTCTCACAGCAGTCCTGTGTGGCAGAATGCAGGAATAACCTTGATAATTATAAAACAGAATCTAAAATGCAAAGTATTATCTTGACAATACCTTTATTAGGCCAACTAGAAAGTGCACATCGATTGCTGTTCTCCCACTCTTCCTTCTAGTTGAACAGGTTTTGTGAAGTTTTAGAATACTATGAAAACCTACAAAAGCTATCAGCAGCCCTTCCATTTTCTAGCGATCTTCAGATCCCTGAAAAAGACCATTATGTTTCCAGCCTGATGGGTATCTCATGGCTGTTATGATAGCATAAGCAGGTGTATCCCACTTCTTGGGGACCCTATATTTTTGATAGTTACTGCTGGCAGGCCACTGAGGTCAGAATGTAAAGAACCTTGCTTCTGATGATTTACTATTGTCCTTGCCTTGCAGGTTCTGATATATTACAGTGGATCATGCAGCGCCTACAGATTACCGCTGAAGGTGGGTAGGGACATAAATCCGTCTGGTTCTTCAACAGGCTTTCACAATGGGTTGGTGGTGGTGGTGCTCGCTGTTTGCAATGTCTATGGTCTTCCAAGCAGTGATTTCTTCCTGAATGTTTGGCTTTACTCTATGCATACTAATGAAAACAGCTAACTCTGTTTTCAGAAGCTCTGAACTTGGGATCCCTGATTGTCAGGTATGGATACATCTATCCTCTTCAGTATCCAAAGAATCTCACTCTCAGGCCAGACGGCAGCCTCTACAGATTTCAGGTGAGTGAGTGAGAGTGAAACCATAGTATGCCAGCTAGACATTGGGATTTAGACTATGGGTGTGGAATGTATGGTTCTCCAGATATGGGACTTCTGTTCGCATCAGCCCTATCCAGTAGATCCAATGGTGAGGAATTATTCTGGGAGTTGCAGTCAAATCACAATTAAGAGCACACATTTTCCACTCACAATTTAAACTAGCTGTGCCTTTTATTTATTTGTTCAAGGCATGTCTATGCTGCTCTTCTACACAAATGATCTGTAACAGAATACATAATAAAAACCTATTAAGCCATCACAAAGACACAAAAACAACATAGTCCAGAACTAATAACGACCAGACAAGGCTTGAATGACAAATTGATGAATAATAAAGAAAAGAAAGGGCAGTCGAGGATATGGTCTAAAGGCAGTTTATGCAGCTACCTTTCTAAAGCTAAGTAAGCCTGAACAGGGCTAGGGCCTGGATGGGAGACTATACTCTCTTTGAGTTCTGTTTTGGAAGAGAGATGAGATGGAAATTTAAAAAATGCAGAAGCTTAGTGGTCCATTAAGAAAAGAGTTCCAGACCCTGAAGGCCCCTAAAGCAAAAGATATTTTGTGATCATAGCCATACCTCAGATTTGGTGTGGGGTATATAAAGCTCATTCTTTAAATATGATCAGAACAAGTGAGCACTTTCATATGACAGTAGACAGATTCTTGAAACTCCTCCACATCATTTTGTGAGATGCTGGGGCTTTTGTAGTTATATCATGCCATGAGTGTCTACATAGGTTCTGGTCTTATCAGTGGTGGCTTCCACCTCAGTGGGACAGTGAATCCACTCTGTGGTTTGGTTGGCTTTAAAAGAGCTATCCAAAGTGATGAAATTATTTTGATGACATGGTTCAGCACTTTGGATAGCTCCTTTGAAACGACCCAAAACTTGGAGTGGACTTACTACCCCACTAGCCTGGGAGCTGATAAACAGGTAAGCACACATTCAGATGATGCGAGAGTGACATCTTTAATTAGTGAAAGATTTGTATGTGATCGTTTCCTGCACACTGACAATCTCCAAAATTTAGGATACTGTTACATGAAAATATCCATGACACTCTCAGGATAAACACATAGGAGTCGTCTCAAGTTTGACATTTTCTGTGGTTGGTCATAAGGGATTGGTTATGAAACAGAGAGCCAGTTGTGTTCAGTTTGTTCAGATTTTTCAAAAAGTACAGTTGCACCTCTATATATGCTAGGCTTAGGGGCACAAGACCCTCGGAAAAGTGGAAAAATTGCGAATATCAAAATGTGTGTGTGTGTGTGTGTAGGAAGAAGACTAAGTCATGGTGGGAAGAGCAGGCACCCAGCATCCAAACAAGGTCAGGGAAAGGGGAGGCAAAGAGGGTGTGTCTGCATGGTGGCCTTATACTGCTTCTTTCTCACCCATCTCCTTCCCTGGGTTTGTGGGGCACTGGGAGAAGATTTGTTGTACTGAGAAATCAGAGTGTGAGCCATCCTTAGCTGGCTAGGCAGTGTCTGGAGGAGGAGGAAGAGGACCAGAGGAGGTTTTTTTGAAAGGCTGTGTGGCCAAGAGGGAAGGTTCACCTGGAAAAGAAGTATTTCAGGTGCTGGGGCAGGGATCGGAACAAATCACAAATAATCAAGTCTGTGAAAGTGAAACCTGCAGATGTGGAGGGTCAGCTGTACTCCTTTAGCCATGCCATCAAAAAATGGGTAAATCCTGAACATATATAATGGACAATGCTAAACATTATTTATAGAAAGGGGCATACCTCAAGAGCTGGGAAAATAAACGGGTGATAGGCCTGCGAAGACATTTTACTACACAAAGCAAAGAACAATATAGTGCCCTTTTCTAAGTGGTAGGTCTGTCCTTCTGACAGATCCCTGTAAAGGTCTTGTACAAGAGGCACCATTACTACCTTCTGAATTTGATTGGAGCAACTGCATTGGGGGATAGAGGGTGTTTAGTCACTCACTTTCCTCACATGTTTCCTGTATCTAAACATTTACATTTCCTCATTAGCCTTATGAGGTGGCTGAGGATTTTGGGGATATAAAGGCACATTTAGGATGTATAGAACCATGAGCCATTATACAAGAAAAGATTGTGTATGGGACAGGCAGGCACGTATTGCTTCTATCTCATTTCCCTGCCAGGACCCACCATCCAAGCTGGTGGGCATCCTGCATCTTGAAGTAAAGAATTCCACAGTTTCACTATGAGCCCTGTGAAAAAGTACTTCTGCTTGTTTTTCCAGGGCCCAATTCACACACCAGATTTAACTGCTGTGATTCCATCTTATGGGATCTTATGGAACCTGAGATTTTTAACTGAGAGAGTTAAATTCTGAAGTCAAAGAACTCAGGTCCCTTTCACCAAACTGCAAACCTCAGGAATCATAGGTCTATGACGGTAGTGTGAAAGAGCCCTTGACTTTCCCCACAATCTAGGTTCACTGGGCGACTTCAGGTTGTAATATTGTGAGAGAGGGATAAAAAACTTCATTTTTATCCACTTTCTACACACTGTGTATACTTTGCTACACATGCTCCCCATAAATAATGTTGCAGCTTTTCCTTGGAGGGTGTTGCTCCAGCCTCCTGATCATTTTGGTTGCCTAATCCTGTATATGTCATGATGACTTATATAGAATCATAGAATCATAGAAATGTAGAGTTGGAAGAGACCCCAGGGGCCATCCAGTCCAACACCCTGCCATGCAGGAACACCCTCAAAGCACTCCCGACAGATGGCCATCAAGCCTCTGCTTAAAAACCTCCAAGGAAGGAGACTCCACTACACTCCAAGGCAGCAGATTCCACTGCCGGACAGCCCTGACCGTCAGGAAGTTCTTCCTGATGTTCAGGTGGAATCCCCTTTCCTGCAGCTTGAATCCATATATCTGTTAGATGGATCAAGTGCAAAGCCCTGTTCCCCTCATGCCTTCCCTGTGGGCGTCCCAGAGACATTGGCCACTGAGGGTGTCTGTAGGAGTGGTATATTAGGTAGGCCCTCAGTCTGATCCAAGAGGACTTTTCTTAACCTCTCACTAACATTTAGGGAATGTTGAACAACATTACTACTTGGATGTAGATTTGACTATATTGGTTGAAGATGTTTTTATTGTTACATTATATTAGTTTATAGTAGCCTCAGGCACAGATGGGCTTGCTCCAAAAATAGCTGGCAGGCTGGATACAGTAGATGGGAAAACTAGCACTAGTCCAAGCAGAGCACAAGCAAAATCAGCTTTAGGCCCTTTCTACCCTTCTCCCCCACAATGGGGGGGGGTTAGCTGTTTCCCACTTTTCTTTCAGAAGTGGGAAAGGGCAACAGTAAGGATTTGAAATTTCCACAGTGGGGTGGAAAGGACACCAACTGTAATTTTCCAATCCCTCCTCCCCATTCTCAGGATGTCTGAGGATAGCTCCCCCTCTCCTTTTGGTTTTTAAATGCTTTTCAGGGTTGATAGTAGATAAATGGGAATATACAACTTAAAGTAAACAAAGATAAAATGGATAAGATAATTAAAAATAAAATGAATAATTTAAAACATTATTATTATAATTTATTTAAATAGTGCCATCAGTACAAGGCATACAGTCTAATAACTGTAAAAATGAATTGCATTAGTTTTATATTCGTATTACTCCTTGTTCCTGTATTCGGACACACACACATTCGGTCACACACAGAGGAAGGAAGGAATAATATGAATATAAAACTGCAATACAATTGTAAAAGAAATTATGCAGATTGAAATGGAAGACACAATGCAATGTAATATAGAGCAAACTGACAAATACATATAATCAAAATAAGGAAGTGTGATGCAGTTCTCGGGGGGGGGTGGATATCTGAAGTGCCAGTGTTGCCTAGAAGCAGGTTGCTAGGTAACCAGAATAGCACCTGAGGAGAGAAGCTCAGCCCAGTAATGTGTGAGAGGAGCTTGTGGCTGAGAGAAAAAGTTAGGCCCTTTCCACACGTGAAGGAAAAAACGTCCTGAGATGTCCTGAAATGGAGCTTACCTGAGTCCGTCGCCACGTGGAGCAGCATGTTTTTGCTGCTCCACACTCCTCGGCGTCCTGCGGCGTCCTGCGGTGCCCAAAATGGCGGCTTATGACTGCGGGAGGCTCTCCACCAACCGGAGAAGCTCACCAGCCGGAAAGACCGCCCCCAGCAGATCTGCAGGCACGCCCTTGCGCGCGTCTGCAAATCCACACTGGGCGCTGCGACGGGGCTGCACGGGGCTGCACGATTGTGCTTTTTAAAAACCTCTTCGAAAGTGGTTTTTAAAAATCACGTGGCACCGCCACTTCCGGTCGCCCTAGCGTGGATTGGGGTGTGGAATTACACTAAAGTAATCCGCTCCAATCCATTTTACTGTGTAAACGACCTCCATCAGAGGTCGCGCTACACCATTTTAATACCCCCGTGTGGAAAGGGCCTAAGATAAAGCTCAGTACCTGTGGAGATTTGGATTGCTTTGTGAGACCCTAGCAAGGAGCTAGAGAGTACAGTCCCTTAGTCAGTCAGAGAGTGTGACCATTTTGGGGGATTAGTTCCTTGTGAAAGCCTAGTGAAAGATAGAAGAGTAATTAAACCCCAGTAGGGTCTGATCAGAGAGTGTGACCTAGGATTGGGGAGTTAAGCCTTTGGTGAGAGTTGTACCACTTAGGAAAGGCTAAAGATATAATTGAACTGTTTCTGAGCAGGGGGGCTACCTGTTACATTATCTAAAAAGTACACTGAGGAAAGTTGTCAGCCATGACCTGCATTTGAAGTCTAACATGCTAATTAATTCTTATTGTTATCTTAATAAATGTTACAGTTTATCTTTATAAAATGCTGACTCGGCTGAGCTGTATAAGTATATAAAGTAACAAAGAAAACACACTACCGTAAAACTATTAAGTGGTTTTACATAAACATTGAAAAGCCTCACCCTTTTACACAAAGGTGGTGTTACAAAGGAGGAAGTAGAGCTGTGTGCTAAAAACAGGGTGCCTTATCAGATTGGGAATTGCCACTCCAGTCTGGGAGAGGGAAGGGCCTATTACAATAATGTTACCCTGTATATTGGGGGTCTTGGGAGGGGCACCCAAATTACCAAATAAAAACACACGATGGCGGAAACTAGACTTGAGCACTCTCTCAAGCTAACGAGAGGCAGGGTAACTTTAGCTGGGATCTTTTAACCCTATGTATATAGCATCAGGTCAGAGAGCGGTTAGACAAGTTTTAAAGCAACAAATAATATTTTATGGAGACCAAACAACATAAAAGGCACGACATACACTAACTAACTGAGAAATAGAAATGGAGAGTTTTCGGGGGAATGGGTAATACGACACCTGTTCATGTAGTCCTGGAGAGAAGAGGAGGTTGAGGGGAAGAAAGCTCAGTGCGGTTCGCTGAGGGGAAAACTTCGCTGGACAGAGCGGCAGCAAGGCTGGATGGAAGTCCAGGGTGATCCGAGGAAGGTTCGGAATCGAGGACCCTTTATAGGGTGGATTTTACCTACAGGCCATGCCATGCTCGGTGAGAACAAAGGAAATTTGTAGTTGGACAAAGGCGTTGGAAGAGGTCAAGTTTTACATGATGGACTTAATGCTTGATGACAATAGTATGGCCAGTATGCAAGTGGCCCAACATAAAGGATTGGCTCGGCACTCGGCCAGGCGTCTTTGTGTAGATTCGTGCTGAGCAAGGCGGTTTGCAAGAAGGAGTGGTCCCTAAAGCATCAGAGAGGCATTAAGTTGCCTGCCTAAATGAGGTTTGGAATGTACAACCATTAGCGGCTGCGCCTCTTATGTGCGTGTCCGGTGGACCTCTGCAAACACATGGAGTAGGGTGACAGAGAAAGGTCAAGTAAAGGCCAAATCATTTGATATCAAGAGATATCTAGTGCTCTCACCAGACATATCATAACCGTAGTAACAGCGAGACGATAAAGCAATATTAAACTAAAATTCCAGAAGCTTTGGAAAGCAAGAAAGTTTCAAATAGAGAAGTAAAAACGATAAGGGAAGGAGCAGTCCATAACTGTTCAGGGAGGCAATTCCAGTAGAGGCAAATGAAAGAGGATGGAACTGAGCCAGGGAAGAGGAAACATTTGGGCCATTCCTGCCCCACACTGTAACAGTGCTATTATTCCACTTTCAACATCCCGTGGGATTCTGGGGTTTGTAGTTTACTGAGGCCAAAGAGCTCTCTGGCTGAGAATTCTAAAAGCCCGTCCCTAAACTGCAAACCCCAGGATCCCACAGGATGTTGAAAATGGAATAATCGCTCTAGAACAGTGTAGTGCAGAAATGGCCCTGGTTGAGTGAGAAGTTTAAAAGAAATCATACAGAGTGAGGACTTAACTTCTGGAATGGTTAAGGAGAATATTGCTAAGCTATTGATTGATAACTTGTTTCTTAATTTTTGTGCTTCTTCCTTTCTACAGACACCCTATTTTTGGCCAATGCAGAAATGGGCAGCAGATGATACCGACTATGGTAAGCTCTGTGCTGAGGCTCTGTTCATCTTCTTGTTGAAACTAAAAATGAGATGTACCCAGGGAAAAGTTCCTTTTGGAGTAGAATGGGTCTTGTTCTAGTGGTTATCACATGTGCAATCATTTCTGGAGAAAAAGTATGCACCTCTTTTGATACCAGAGTCTATCATCCCTTTACCCAATTCATTTAAGCTACTACAGTACTGCAAACAGAAGTTGAGAACCAAACCCTGTGGTATAGACCTTCCTAGGACAGTACCATTTCCAAAGATATTTTGGAGCCAGAGCTCACAGGGTTTAGTCCTAGTCTTTTTGATTACTGGAGACGATGAAGTCATCTGCCATCCCCACCCATCCAAACTCCTGTGGACCTGCTGAGCATAATTATGTAGCTGCTGAAGAGGAAATGGATTTTCCAAGCAACACTGTATTGTTCTGAACTACTCCTATTGCAGTCTAAGTATTTTGGGAGAGGAGGTTAAATTGGGCTTGAGAAAGCTTTACAAAATATCTGTTCCTGTTGGAAATCAAAACTTCTGGGAATATATGTATATGTTCACACATTTTTGGACTATCCCTGGGGGTGTCGCTGTAGGGGTGCCATGCTGAAGGCCTGCATTTACTTCAGAATTTACTGTTCACCATTGACTGTTGCAGAGTCTCTCCTAATTTTTGCTGTTGTTGTGTGCCTTCAAGGTTTTTGTGACTTATGGTGATCATAATGCAAACTTATCAAGGAGGTTTCCTGGCAAGATTTATTCAGAGGGGGTTTGCTTTTGCCTTCCTCTGAGGCTGAGGGAATGTGATTTGGCCAAGGTGACTTCCTCTGAGGCTGAAAGAGTGTGACTTGCCAAGTGGGCTTCCATGGATGAGTGAGGATTTGAACCTCAGTTTCCAGAGTTACAGTATTGATAGAACAGACAAAATGATACACCTCAGCAAAGAGGCTAGGCTATAAATCACCTGGACGTGGTAGGATTCCACAGGCAGGAAGTATTTTTATGTAGCAGAGCATTTAAGAAAGTTATTAATTTAATAGATTTATGAATATTTGTGTCCCACTTGATGTCAAAAGACCTGTGTTCACATTCCCTTGATAACTGTGCCTGCCCCTTCATTTTGGATGTATAATTTGTATTTCTTAATGCTCAACAGAAGTTTAAAGTTATTCTAATATTAGTAATTAAGAGACTGAAGTAAAAAAATTTTTTTGGGGGGAGAAATCTTATTTGGGAGGAACAGCCTGATGTGCACACAAGGAACATGTATATGTGTGTGTGTGTGTGGGGGGGGGTAATTTGTGCCAATGAAAAGTGCAATAACGTGACCACAGCAGTTTATCGCAGTGGTATGCTAGTGCTAACGTTCTAAAGAGATTTTAAAAGAAACAGCTCTCTCTGTAGGAGGGTGACAAGTTTTCTCTATTAGGCAAGGAGGAAATGAAGTGGGGGTAGGTTGCAGAATGCAAAAGCATGAGAAGTTAACACCTAAAGCCCAAATCATTAGGCAGTGCTCAAAATTTAAATTAAGCCAAACAGTGAGAACACATACAAGACCTGTGATTCAAAAGGTACTAGGAAAGGAAAAAAGTGTGTGTTCTTTCAGTTAAGAAGTAAATAGTTGCAGTAATTGATGGGAATGACTGGCAAGTGCACCTGGACCAAGGAAAAAGGGGGTTAATACAGAATGAACACTATCACGTCCCAACACATTTGGATAGTTTGGATGGGTTCAGAGAGACAAAACAGACAGAAAAGAAATGAAAGAAAAGAAAAAGCCAACAAGCCAAAGATAAGCCACAGTCACTGGGTCGCAAAAGCTTGGGTGCATTAGATAAGCCACGGCACTCAGATTAGGACAAAGTCAATGCCAGGACCCACAGTCAAGGTGCTACTATTGGTTGTCCTTTCCTGCATCTCTACTTGATCTCTTTCTGCCACAGTGGGACAGTGGGCAGGAACCAGTGCTTGGACAGGTATATATAAGGAGAACAGCCCCCTCTAATATCAAATACAGCCTCTTACCTCTAGTTTGGAGCAACCAAGGTCCTGGCAGAACCTCTTACCGTATGATTATTTAGAGCATAAAACTGATCAGCAGTATGGTAGCTGCTTGAAGCTGACTGCATGGAAGCACACACCTCAGTAATAACAAAGAATTTTTTGAAACAATTACATGATCCATTCATTTTTAAAAAAGCTTGATCTGTAGAAAAGAAGCAACTTCCAAGGCCTGGTCAGAATAGAAAGGCCTTTGCTTAATTTGGTTTGTAGACCAGGCTTTCACATATGTTACTTTTTGTTCAATTATTTAAAAGTATTTATATCCCACTGTCTATGCAGAGATCTCAGGGCAGTGTATAATAAAACCAATCTGACATGTTTAAAACAATGTGAATAATTTTAAAAGGCTAAAAAAAAATTAAAGGATTTAGCAGGTTAAAAAGACGGATTGAGAGAGTTAAAATAGTTTAAAATGAATTTAGAGCGTGAACAATACGTGTGTGGATTCTTGTAAAACCAATTAAACCTCAGTGAACAACCATGTTTTCACTTGGTGCCTTAGCAACAGCAATTTGCAGCTGCTACATCGGTCTCCATTCCTCTGTACACCTGGGCATGTTGTTGAAACAGAGAATTTCACAGAATTGCTTTAATAAAAGCAAAGGTCTAATTCATGCCAGCAACAGGGAAAATAATGGTGATAATGGAGAACTCTGCAAAACTGAAATCCAAATCCTGAAACATTTTCTCATGCATGGTATAGATTATATTTTGAAATGAGCCTCCCTTACCTTTTCCACAGTGCTGTTAATCACGTGTGTTCCACTTATTATCTTGTAGCTGGGAGCCAGCATTGTGTAGTGGTTTGAGTGTTGGATTATGACATTGGAGACCAGTGTTTGATTCTTCACTCAGCCATGGAAACCCACAGGATGACTTTGGGCATGTCACATATTCTCAACCCAGAAAACTCTGTGATAGTTTTCCTTAGGGTTGCCATAAATTGGAAATGTGATCTTTGTGAGTTTGGCATACTCTGGGTTAATTATCTCCTATTTAAATTGTGAACGTTTATGGGCACAACCAAGTTTGGAGAAATCATTTTCATGCAAAAGCATGAGAAGTTAATTATTTTGCTCTTGTGCAAAATAAGTAGTAGATGGTTGTCTTGGGATGTTAATGATAGTGCGAGAAGTATAGGATCCTCTCTGTTGGGTGGACTTCAGCATGTGAGCTAAAGCTACTTGGTATTCTTTGTGGTGTTCAAGGACCTGAAGAAAGAAGGTGGTACATAAAGAGTAACAAATATGATCTTAGTCTGGAAAGTCATAAAGTGTCATAAAGAGGAGCTAAAAGGATCAGGATCAACTTACTGTCTGTCCATATGTTTGTTTCATGAATATTAGATAACTAGTGTATATACCTGGTGTTGCCTGGGATTTTATTTTCTCATAGGTAATACTTGTTAGAAAGATTTGAGATTCTGTATCTCTAATTCCCCAAACTGTCTTGTCCAGTATCTGTAACTTTTCCCCATATTCCCCAATCCAATCTATTGTCGGCGGCTGGGCGGGGCCAGGCAGGCTAGGGCCAAGCTCGGGTCGAGGCTGGTGCCTCAGAAGCCTCAGCCAGCTGTTTAGCAGCCAACTAAGCAGTCCAGTAAACAAACTAAGGCAAGCCTTGCTTCAGGCGGTAAACAGGAACAAAAGAGAGGGTTACCTCACCCAGGCAACGAGGGGTTAAGCTGGCTGGCTGGGCGTCTGGGCAGGGTCTCGGCAGTGGCAGGCAAGCAGCAGGAACACAGCGGGAACTCAGCAGCACAGACAGGCAACGCACAGAGAGCCGTTGGTTGTTGCTCCGTGCTGGACTCGGCTCCCTCTGGGACTTAAGTAGGGGCTTGGCACCGGCGCCGGCCAATCCAGGGGTGGCTGTACAGCTGGGAGCCCTTAGCCGGGCTCACAGCTGTGTGTCCTCAGCCAGCTGCGAGCCCTCAGCCTGCAGCCGACGCTCCAGCAGCCGGCGGGAGCAGCGGGCAGCCTCCTTGACTTGCCGCCGCTGCAGGAAAGTGGGAGGGAGGCCGACGGGCTCCTCCGGATCGGGCCCGCGGGTGGGTGGTGGCCCAGAGTGGTGCCTGGGCCCCACCCACCCCGGGTGCACACCTGGTCGGCCTCCCCCGGTGCCGGCGGCTCCGGCGTCCTCCGGGCGACTCACCTCCACGGTGATGGCTCCGTCGGCGGCCTCGGCGTCGTCGTCGGCCTCCCTGGTAGGTTCCGCGGCGGCAGCAGGGCAGGTGAGGTTCGGGTGGCCTCTCGTCGCGGCAGAGGCCTCCCCGGCCTCGTCCTCGGCGGCGGCAAGGCAGGCGAAGTCTGGGCGGCCTCCCGCGGCAGCGGAGCCTCCCTGGCCTTGTCTTCAGCGGCGGCGGTTGGGACAGGCCTGGAACGGCCGTCCGTGGCTGCGGGTGGGTCCGCGGCCTCCTCCGCGGCGGCGGTGGCCTCAACGGCATCCGGGCAGCTGATCCCGGCGCCGGAGGCCTCCTCCGCCACTCGCGAGGAGGCTGGGCCGTCCTCCTCCTCGGAGCCGCGTCCGCGGCGGCCTCCATGGCCCCAGAGGCCCCGACATCTATATTCAGAGGTATTAACATGCAGAGGTTGGGTTCCTGAGGGAATACACTGCCCTCCTCCTTGCTGCTAGGCCTCATCTCCATAGGAACCAGCCAGGCCCAAGAGCTCTCTGGCTGAGAATTCTAAAGGCCCCTCCCTAAACTGCAAACCCCAGGATTCCATAGAATCTTCTTAGGCAGCCAATCATATGAGGTCTTTGCCTGACATAGGGCTTTTCTGCACTTTGGGGGGAAAACGGGGCAGTCCGTTACTCACCGGACTGGCACGCTCCCCCCGACGATCCACGCTGATCTGGAGCAGCGCGCGCCCGTGCTGCACACTCTCTGGGGACGAAAATGGAGGCTTCCGGTCGGTGGAGGCTCTCCACCAACCGGAGAAGCTCACCACCCAGAAGCCCGCCCCTGGAAGATCTGCAGCCTTGCGCTGGCGTGAGCCTGCAGATCTACACATTAGCGCAGCGACAGACTGGGGTGCGCCGGGCTATTGAAAGTCCTCTTTTAATCGGTCTTTCAATAGCACGGCGAACCACCAGTTCTGGTCGTTCCGGAGCGGGCTGAAGTCCGGACATACATAAAGTAGACCAGACCCAGTTCGCCTCCAAGTGCAAACGTCCTCGCTGGAGGACGCACCGCCCCGTTTTAAAAATAAAATGCGGAAAAGGCCATAGACAAGCACACAGACGTTGACTTTTATATATTAGATTGGGGGCAGCCCTCTACAAAGGCAATCTTTTTGTGTGGAAAGACTACAGGAAACTCATGGTGTTTTTCATATGATCTGCTAGGTACAAAGGAGCTGAGCCTACGCAAAGAGACAAACACCCACAGTCAGACAGTGCTAGTCTTTTTAAAAGTCCTGAGCTTCCACATTCTGCCAGCATGACTGCAATTGGTATTCTCTTCACCACATTTGTAGTGTGGGCTTGCAGGCACACATCAGGAATCAGCATGGGATGGAAATGGTGATAAATGTGATCTTTGTGAGTTTGGCATACTCTGCAGTTGGATCTGTCCTTTTAGAAGAGCCATCCAAATGCTCCCAGGGCAGGAGCTGTGCAAACAGTTTGTCTTTTTTTTTAATCTGCAGCTATCTACCTAGCCAAGAAAAATATGAAGAGGAAAGGAGTTCTAGAAGAATATGAAAAGGTAGGAAGAATTTTTTTTTTCTTGTTCAAGTGTTTGACTAAGCATCTTATCTCCTCCTATAAGACTTCAGCTCATTTCAGCTCTGGATCAGTTTGCCAAATCATTTTGGTTTGATATGATGTGCATGGGAACTGAACATTCCTGGCTTACTAAGATCAATAAGATTTTGAATAAGAATGGCTTCCATGCCAGTGGAATGGTGAGTCCACTGTAGGTTTAATTTGAATTGCAAAGAAATTACTCAAGATGTGCAACTCATCACCAGGGATGGGGCACCTTGGATGTTCAGCACTTTGGATAGCTCCTGCCATGGGAATGACCAGCTGCCATTCCCAAATAATATGTGTTTGGGTCAAGTGAAAGCCAGGTGGAGTTTGAAGTTCCAACTGTAAGATATTGATTGGTAAGATTTGGCCAGTAGTCCAGTTTTTACAGTCTTACCTTTTATTTCCATATAAATCAGTTACATAATTAACCTCATTAGTTTTTTGAGCTTCTGATCTTAGAACAATCTTTTGTATACTTTCTGACATGAACAACAGTACATTTCAGTGATATCATCACTTTTCTTGTGAGGGAAGTCTGGATTGAGGTAGTAGGAGATATTATCCATTGTCTACATTTTTGTCCCTTGTGTAGATCATTGAGAGAGGTACCATGAAGTATATTTTTGTCAACTTGGCTGGTTGGCTGGCAAAGTTTAAACTTTTTAAAATGGCAAAGCCAGTAAAACCAAGATGTCTTTACAACCTGATGGACATCATATGATATGGTAGGGAGAGATGATTCATAGTGTTGGTGTACTACTGTGTATACCTTCACTGATTTGTTTTGTTATTATACATGTCATATTATTGTTAAGCAAATTTTTGCTACATAATACAGGCCAAATGATTGGCGAAGTCAGGAGTGAGGATGTAGAGCCCTCCAGATCTGTTAGACTCAATTTCTCATCACCACCAGTCAGCATAGTCAGTGGTGATAGGGTTTATAGGAACCATAGTCCAACAGCACTAGAAGCCAGTAGGGTTTCTACTGCTAGAATAGGGAGAGCCATTACTTACTCTGAAGGAGCAGCCACAGAATAAATAGGCTGCAGCTGCTGATCAAAGTAGCAGCTACATGTCAAGTTCTCTTCCCTCTCTCCCTCCCTTGGGGGTTAGTTGGCCTTGAAAGCTGGCCAGAGCTTGGAAATACATCATTGTGAATGAATTAGATGTCAAAAATTAATGTCATAAGTTTTTCATTTAAGTAATTAAATGACAAAAACATGACTAGGTTGAGTAAGTATGTATATGTCACATTATTTTAATTTTTAACCAAGGGGTTCTTTGAGGTAGCCATTTTTAGTTGCTGTAATTGATTTTTTAAAAGTTGAACTACTAAATATTAATATTACAAATAAGTTTTATAAAATTCGTCTAAATGATTAATGCTAGCAAATTAATTTCAGAATTAACTGCAGCTCTAATGAACAAGCATTAGCCCTAACACTTCCAAAGAGAATTAAGAAAACCATGTGAAATACAAAGGAACAAGACAAGGTTGCCCATTGTCTTCGCTCTTGTTTATTTTGTTTCTTGAAGTGTTGAATAGAACTATAAGGCAAGATTGAGAGTATTATGGGCATAAAGATAAAAAAAGAATCATTTCAATTAAGGACGTTTGCTGCCATTTGGTGATTGGAAATTTATGTGTTGGAAAATCATTTAGAATGTATAGATCTATTAGAAAGTTTAAAAGGATTTGAAAATTTATCAGGATTTAAGATTAACAAACAAAAGACAATGATATTTATTAAAAAAAGTAGGAAAAATGGTGACTAATCACTGTTGATGGGTAAGTCAAGCTTTAAGACCGAGAAGGAAATTAAAGACCTTTGTATTACTGTGATTAATATGGATAGCATTTTGTATCAGAATAATTATGTTAAAATATGGAATGAAATTAAGAAGAATTTTTAAGGATGGCAAGGAGTAAAATTGTCATTGATGAAGAGGACTTCAGTGATAAAGGTGAATATTTCTCCTAGAATGTTGCTTTTATTTCAGATAATACTAATTTTGACTAATGATGTGCCATTCTAACTGTAGCAGAAGGCTTTGTCTAGATTCATGTGGCAATGGAAGAAGTCCTGAATTAAATTTAGAATTTTATGAGATGCAAAGCAAAGAGGTGGTTTGGGTTTACTGGATTTGAAGCAGTATTTTGCCTTGTGTTGTTTGGTTTGGTTGAAAGACTGGATTATGTTAAATAATGAAAGTTTGCTGCACCTAGAAGGGCATGACCAAAGATTTGAGTGGCATGAATATTTATCATACAGTACAGTTAAAGTGAATGTATATTTTAATAATTATTTTGTGAGGTGAGCCATCTTGAGAACATGGAACCAATTCAAACCCAGATTGTATCCAAAAATGCCTTTATGCATTTCAGCACAAAAAGCTTTTTTATACACAAAAAGAAAGATAGTTAATTGATCAAGAGTTTGGGGGTATCTGATCAAGAAGAATGTAGAGTTAAATTGACTGAGAAACTATCATGAGAAGGTAATAGTTTCCAATAATTTTCTTATCAACAAATGCTTGAAAGATTTAAGATGTATAAAAAGGTCTATGGTTTCGAAGAAAGTAAACCTGAATTTGAATTACAGTTGTGTACTGATGATGAAAGTTTAATTGGTAAAATGTATGAGCTTTTATTAACATTGGATATGGAAGAGGAACAAGTTAACTGTATGATAAAATAGGCCCAGAATTTTGGACATAATATACAAATGGAATAGTGGGAAAGGATGTGGTCAAAGAGGTTGAAAATTACTCTGTGTTACAAACTTAAAAGAGAATTTTTGTGAAATGATGTACCAATGGTATATGACTGCAGAAAAGTTGGCTAGACTGCATAAGGATGCTTCAAATGTATGTTGGAATTGTGAACATCATGTAGGGACATCATATCATATATAGTGGACGTGTAAAAAAGCAAATAAGTTTTGGGTTCAAATACATTGGTACAGAAGATCTTGAAACTGAATATTCAATGAAAACTGGAACTTTCCCATTTGGGATTAATGGATGAACAGTTGGAAAGGAAACACAGAAGATGTATGACTACTGCAACTAGGCTGTCATATATACAAAGATGGAAGACTTCAGTAATACCAACAAAAGAGGACTGGCTGTTGAAATTGAATGATTTAGCAGAAATTGATAAATTATCTGCTCTGATGAGAGAGAAAAAATAGAGAGATTTCTCAAGAACTGGGAACCACTTGCTTTTTTGCAGAAAAAAGAGAATGATATGTTAACTGCAGGCTTTGATAATTAGTAGGTTGGATTATTAGGAGAAGTGTGTGAAATATTTTACTAGAGAAGTAAATTGTTTAGATTTTGTTTAGATTTATAACTACCAAAAAGAAAGTCAAAAGTCATTGTTTTTCATTTTTCTGTTTCTGGCTTTTTCATGTTCCATCGTTTTCTGTTTATTTTTTTCCTTTCCTATATTTACTTGTACATGTATAGTTTTTAGTGTACTTGTAAATTCTTAATAAAAATATTTTAAAACAGAAAAAGACAAACACAATGTGAAAACATCAGGCCTTGAAGAAAAGTGGACTATGTTACCAAGGGAAATGTGTTTAAACCATCCATGAGAGGCAAGGGGAAGAGTCATAAATGGGAAGTACCATCATGGCTTACCAATGGAAAAGAAGATTTGCGTTCAGAAGCTCCTAGGCACAATCTCTGGCATCTCTAGGCAGGTTAGGAAAGATTCCTGAAAGAGACCCTGAAGAGACAATACCTGTTATTGTACACAGAAGAGGCCTATGGTATGAACAGGGTGGGATTCTGTATCTTTTCCTCTGTTTGGGCTGCTGGTTTGTACAATATTAAGTTGGATGGAACCATGGTTTGATGTAGAGTGTATTTATACTACATAACTATAGCAATTTCATACCACTTTAGTTATCATGGGTCCATCCTAAGTGATACTGGGATTTGTAGTTTCATAAGGTGCTTAGAATTCTTTCCCAGAAAAGAATATCTAAGCTATATAAACTGTTATTACAGAGAGAAATGGAGCAGGAAGAAATTAAAGAGACAATAGTGAGATGGTCACAAAATATAGGACATTCAATAGATTTTGAGAGCTGGAGAATGGTATGGAAAACAGATCTAAGATTCATGCTAAACACAAACCTAAGAGAAAATTATTATAAAATGTTGCATAGATGGTATATAATGCCAGAGAGACTACACAAGATTACTATGAGTGGTAATCTGAAATGTTGGAAGTGCAGAGAAAAGGAGGGATCTTTCTATCACATGTGGTAGACTTGCAAAAAAGTGAAATTTTTTTGAAAAGAAACGCATGATGAAACAGAATATTTAAATTGAATTTTGAAATGATACCTGAATTATACTTATTGAATATATTAAAACCTAAGTCAGAAATAAGAAAGCATAAAAAATGTTGTATTTAATTACAGCAGTTAGATTAACATATGCTCAATATTAGAAAGAAGATATCAAAATTTGGATTCAAGCTGCAGGAAAGGAGATTCCACCTGAACCTCAGGAAGACCTTCCTGACAGTCAGGGCTGTCCAGCAGTGGAATGTGCTGCCTCGGAGTGTAGTGGACTCTCTTTCTTTGGAGGTTTTTAAGCAGAGGCTTGATGGCCATCTGTCGGGATTGATTTGAGGGTGTTCCTGCATGGCAGGGGGTTGGACTGGATGGCCTGTGTGGTCTCTTCCAACTCTGAATTTCTATGATTCTATGATTCTATGAAAATAAATTTAAATGAATCGAAAATAAGGGTTACGGACATGCTAGAGATGGAGAAATTGACAAATGCACTTAAGAATAAATCTATTCAACAATTTGATAGAGAATGGAGAGAAATAAAAGAATGGCTTCAATTGTAAAGATATTGATCATAATGATACGGTATGGTAAAATTGTACTGATATGGTTAAACAGTATTGCTGGATTGTAATATTGAAGATTGTATTCTTTTATTCAGCTAGGGAAAACTGGAGAAGGAAATTTGCTATGGGAGTGAGGAGAGGAAGGGTAACATTTGGAGGAAATGTACCCGTTTTATTTTTTTGTTTGGAAACAACAACAACAACAACAATAATAATATTTATTTATATCCCACCTCTCCCCATGGATCGAGGCGGTACTACAACAATACATTAAATACATTAAAAGCATTAAAACATTATATATATAAAAAAAAATTCTTTCCCAGAGAGTTCTGTTGGTCTTGCAGTTTAAGGGAATGCACTAGATCTCCCTCACAGAGACTTCTGAGTTCCTCATGAAACTACAAATGCCAAAATTCCATAGGATGGAACCATGGCAGTTAAAGTGGCTTCAAGCTGCTATAACTGTGTAGCGTAAATATAGAGAATAAGACAACTGCTCATGTTTCTGTGACTTAGACACAAACTGTCAAGCTTAGCAGTAGCTCTGTATCTCATATAACATATGATTGCTTGCACATAAAGCCACCACTGTAGTGTTGCTTTTTCTTCTTCCTCAGTTAAAACAGATGCATCACTTTAAGTGTGAGCCCCATCACTACAATGGTACTGGTTTACATTAATAACCTATCTTGAGAAATCTTATCCATCTAACCTCTTGTGTGCTTAAACCATGCAGTCAAGCACTGTAGGCACTTTGCGCTGAGAGCAAAACAGAAACCTGCTGCCTTTGTTACTGTCTCAGTATTACTCTTGGTTTTTTTCCAGGAACATTATGATATGTTGAACAAAAAAATCAACCACAAATGGGACTTCATTATTATGCAAGCGAAAGAGCAGTATAGGTGAGGTGTTCTTTAACGCTCTTTCTCTGTTTTCATTTTCTGCTTCATGTGCAAGTAGTGGTGTCAGCAATAAACAGGGTTCACAGTACTAGAGGACAGATGTCAATTATCTATGTGGATCTCCGACCTTATTCTTGCAGCTTAACTGTCACTAAATTGAGTTTTTGTAAGTGCTGCCTACCAATAATCTCACAGCCAGTGGTTTGTTCATAGTCTTCTAGAAAGGCATATATCTCACCTTCTGTCAAAGCCATTTCCTTTGTTTTCCCTCTGATAATGAGGCCGCCTAACTCTGAAACCAAATTCAGAGAACTCTTGCAATGATTCTCAGTAGCATTTTTTTTTTAAAGAAAAAAGAGCTAGTATTTTGCCAAAGGGTGTGATCCAGGAAATGCATGCCTGGTTTGTATTTCACTGTAACCAAGAACACCTTTTGGAAGAGTTTTGGTCCTCTAGATCTTGGACGGCTGCTCACCAAACCCCTTTTTATCTGCCACGTGGAGTGGGGCTAAGGACAGTTGTTGGCCCAAACTTCTGAAGGACTCCATGCCCCCTCCCACCCAGCAATTGCCACTTTAGGCAAACTGTCCTCTGCCTTTGAGCCCTGGCTGGCTGCAATATGGAGATAGTATGAGACTATTTCAGAAAGTTGTTATTAGAATTTCTGTAAGTAACATCCTTTCCAACTGTCTAAACCAGACCTTTCCAGACTTTTCATGTTGGTGACACACTTTTTAGACATGTGTCATTTTGCGACACAGTAATTTGGTAAGTAATTTAGTAAGTGGAGGTGGCCTCTTGACCTGAACCTGGACTGCCACCATTGCCAGCGTCTTCCTCAGTGGTGATGGGAAAGGCAGCCCTTTCACCCGAACCTGCCTGCCCCTGCTGCCACCTTAGCTAAGGTCTTCCTTGGCTGGGGCAACAGAGGCGGCAGAGGCAGCCCCTTCACTTGGGCCTGGCCCGCCAAGGCAGCCCCTCCACCTGTTACGTTCATGCGACACATCTACACGCTGCAGCTGAGACACTAATGTGTCACGACACACACTGGAAAGCTGTGGTCTAAACCATTGTGTAAATAGGGTTAATTTTTGTCTAACTAAGGGTTGCAGCTGTAGGGTTTGTTTGTTTGTTTGTTTGTTTGTTTGTTTATGGTGTTTGTTTATCGCCTCTCAGCCCACCCAAGGTGACATACAGTGGATGAAAATATTTAAAGAGTAAATATATGACTAAGGCCATTTCTACACTATACTGTTGTAGTGCTATTATTCCACTTTCAACATCCTGTGGAATTCTAGGGTTAGCAATTTAGGGAGGGGCATTTTAGAATTTTCAGCCAGAGCCCTCTTTGGCCTCAGTGAACTACAAACCCCAGAATTCCACAGGATATTGAAAGTGGAATAATAGCACTACAACAGTGTACGGTGGAAACAGCCTAAAATACACTCGAAAACAAAGGCATTCCCTGACTGTCAAGCTCTGTTGGGTTCTGCGAAATGACAGGAAAATCTGCCAATCAGGATCTACCTGATTGGCTGGTGGATGGGAACAGAGGAGCAGAAGCAGAGGTTTCACTCTGGTCTGTGGCCTAGCTTAGAGGCTGGTCTCCTGCATAAGTCAGTGTGGGAGTTCTGACTGGGCTGCCCGCTATTGCCACTACATCTTAAGAGAGCTCATGTCTGTGTTTCTCTGCCTCAGCCTTTAACAGAGCTATGGCTTTGGCCTTTAGCAGAGCTCAGAAGGCAGGAGAGGAGCAGGGAGTGCTAGCTGTTGCAACAGCAAGTGGGACAGAAGTATGGAGAGTGGAAGGAGTCATGGTGTCAGACCCAAGTGCTTGCAAACCTCGTTGGGAAAGGCAAAGCAAAAGATTGTGAGGGTAATGCTTTCTTACCTGAAAATAGTGCTTGCTATTTACACAATGGTCAGCTGAAAGAATTTTATGTATTCATTAAAAACAAACTTTAAAAAGAGTTCCAAAATTACAGACAACAACAGCAACAACAACTCAAAAGGTTAAAAACAGCCAAAGTTGCCATCTTTAGTGTAAAACACTGAAAAATGTCTTTTGGCATTTGGTAATGAGATCATTTGCATTTTTTATTTTGTTAATTTTTTAATTTTGATTATTTATTTGTATCCCGCCTCTCCATATGGATCGAGGCGGCGAACAACTTACAAATAGCATGTATTTTGATACATTTCTATACATGTAGAAAATATCTGACGTCGTTGTAGTAGTAGTAGTAGTAATAAGGCTTAGGCAATATGCTCCTCTTAGAATATCTTTGGCCAAGTTACAAGCCAAATAGTTTCAACATAATAGCCAGGACTATGTTGTCCCAGGAGACACCACTGGTGTAGTCACAGGGCACCACAGTGATGTCGGGGCAGCTTAATAAGTCATCTCTATGAAGAGAAAGGTAGTCTGCTAGCTTCTGAGTTACTGAAGAGCTGATAGGGTAGTTTTTTTTTTCCTGATGGCAAAGACAGCTTTCTCTGATGTCACCTACCATTACTATGCACTACTCAAAAAAGGGGGAAGAAGCCTCACAAAGGTATAACATTGACATACATCACCCAGAGGATTCTGGCCATACTCTTACTACTATTAGGAGAGAACCACAATCTGTGAAAAGACTCTGCTGTTACTGGTGCAATAGTTAGGCAAATGGCATCTAAGGCTGTGTGGTCCTTTCTCATGGGACAATTCAGAGGACGGCTCATGTTTGCCCATTGGGTTAAAGTATTACCACATGGAGAAGTCCTGTTCAGAGGTAACCATGTTAGCCATGCAGCAAAATACAACAAATCCCAAATCTGCAAAATAATGATGCTTGTATTGACCATCCAAAATGCACAAAATAAATCATGCAAACTTTTGAAGCTTTGCTGGCAAAAATGTTAACGGGCAAAAATGTTAAAAATTGTACAGGAGAATAAAAGTGATGATGTTAGAGTCCCAGGCCTATGTTGTGTCTCAGACATCACTTCTGTTGTCAATTAAGATGGTCTGGAGGGGTCTCTTTGCAGGCCAGACCATCTGAGACAAAATGTAGGCCTGTGACTCTAATATCATCATAGAATCATAGAATCATAGAAATGTAGAGTTGGAAGAGACCACACGGGCCATCCAGTCCAACTCCCTGTCATGCAGGAACACCCTCAAAGCACTCCCGACAGATGGCCATCAAGCCTCTGCTTAAAAACCTCCAAGGTAGGAGACTCCACTACTCTCCGAGGCAGCAGATTCCACTGCCGGACAACCCTGACTGTCAGGAAGTTCTTCCTGAGGTTCAGGTGGAATCTCCTTTCCTGCAGCTTGAATCCATTGCTCCTTGTCCTGGTTTCTGGAGCAGCAGAAAACAAGCCCCCTCCTTCCTCTACATGGCATCCCTTCAAATATTTAAACATGGCTATCATGTCCCCTCTTAACCTCCTTTTCTGCAGACTAAACATACCCAGCTCTCTCAGTCTATCCTCATAGGGCATGTTTTCCAGGCCTCTCACCATTTTGGTCACCCTCCTCTGGACTTGCTCCAGCTTGTCAATATCCTTCTTGAATTGGGGTGCCCAGAACTGGACACAGTATTCAAGATGGGGTCTAACCAAAGCAGAGTAGAGTGGTACCAGTACCTCCCTCGATCTAGACACCATACTCCTGTTGATGCAGCCGAGAATTGCATTGGCTTTCTTGGCTGCCGCATCACACTGCTGACTCATGTTCAGCTTGTGGTCTATGAAGACTCCTAGATCCCTTTCACACGTACTGCTATCCAGCCACGTGTCCCCCATCCTATATTTCTGTATTCCATTATTTCTGCCTAAGTGTAGGACCTTACATTTCTCTCTGTTGAATTTCATTTTGTTCGCCCTGGCCCAGCTCTCCAATCTATCCAGGTCATTTTGAATTTTGATCCTGTCCTCTGGCATATTAGCAACCCCTCCCAATTTGGTGTCATCTGCAAATTTGATGAGCATGCCCTCTATTCCTTCATCTAAGTCATTGATAAAAATATTGAACAGCACTGGGCCCAGGACAGAACCTTGTGGCACCCCACTAGTCACTTCTCTCCAGGATGAAAAGCAGCCATCCGTGATCACCCTTTGGGTTCGGTCGGTCAACCAATTACATATCCAATTAACAGTAGCCCTGTCTAGCCCACATTTTACTAGCTTCGATGCAAGAATGTCATGGGGAACTTTGTCAAAGGCCTTACTGAAATCGAGATATGCTACATCCACAGCATTCCCTTCATCTATCAAGCTAGTAACTCTATCATAAAAAGAGATCAGATTAGTCTGGCATGACTTATTTTTGAGAAATCCATGTTGACTTCTCGTGATTATTGCGTTGTTTTCTAAATGATTAGAAACTGAACGCTTAATGATCTGCTCCAGGATCTTTCCGGGTACCGATGTCAGGCTGACTGGGCGATAATTATTTGGGTCCTCTTTTTTTCCCTTCTTGAAGATGGGGATAACATTTGCTCTCTTCCAATCTGCTGGAATCACATTCCTTCTCCTGTAAATTTTTAACACCTTTGCCTGATGAAGAGGTCAATGAAGCTTCAAAAGCTTGCTTGATGTAGGCCCTTTCCGCACTTTGCCATTTCCCGGTGCTGGGGTGCAGCCTCTGGCGAGAGGCTCTTGCGTCCCTGCTGCTTCAGCTCTGCACAAGCTGCCTACTCGCACAAAAGCCCCGCCTCTTCCTTCTGCAGGAAGCGCAACTGGCAAAGCTCCGGAGGCTCTGCACGCCAGGTAAGTGCGCGCAGGGCCCGGGAACAATGCACGATTGTGCACCATTTTTGGCTTCCAACCGAAAATGAAAAGGTGCTCGATTGGCGCCTGCCAGCCCCTGGAGTGTCATGCGATTGTGAGTACATTGTGCAGATCGTTCCTCACAATTGCACGATGCTCCAGGCGCCCTTTCACATGGCAAATGCCATGCAGAAAGGGCTGTATTTTGTGCATTTTGATGGGCCAACAAAAGTATCGGTGTTTTGTGGATTTGGGGTTTGTGTAATCACGAGAGATTTCCTCCCTGGATCAAATCCAGTCATTACCCTCATATTCTTTGGGCTTCCCTTTCCCAATAGTGGCAATTTCCGCACTAGCCTGTTCTAGCGCGATGATTCCACTTTCAACATCCTCTGGAATCCTGGGGTTTGCAGTTTCGGGAGGGGCTGGCCGAAACTAGCCGGCCCCTAGTGCGGAAATGGCCAGTGTCTGCAGTGCGGAAATGGCCAGTGTCTGCAGGCACTTTGGTTTTCCATCATGACAATATGCTACTTCCATGATCAGAGGCAATGTGTCTCTGAATACCATTTGCTGGGGAACCACAGCTGAAGATGGCTGTTTCTCTTATCTCTTGTTTATGGGTGTCTGGTCATCCTGCATCCAAAAAAATATTGGAGCAAATGCTCCTTTAGCCTGAGCCAGCTCTTTTTATATTTGGTTCACTGCAGCACATCCAAATGTTAGTTCTATTTAGAGGGGAACGGTATGTGTAGAAAGCTCCCTTTCAGCAGATGATTAGGCTGGAGAGCTTTCTGAAGGCTTTCAGAGTTCTGTGAGTAGTTATTGTCTTTCCCCCTGGCTCTTTCTATGTATACATGCATGTATGTGCAGGTGCACTTAAGAAAATTTCTGCTGCAGTTGGTGGCTCAGTAACAAAAGGGTCCACTACTCAGATGTATAGGAGAGAAAGGGTTGGTAGAGTGGTGCCTGAATCTGGGCAGAAGCATATCTACAACAAGTCAGTCCTGATTATGACTAATTTCAGTATAAACAAAATTCTTTCACCACTATTATGCTACTTGCTATGCTGCCAGAGATGTTCAAATAGTCCCAAGAAAAAGGATAAAAAGGAAAAGAGCAGGGGGAAAAGAAGGAATCTAGTAGCCTTTAAGACTGATTTATTTTAGCATGAACTTTCATAGATTCCAATCCACCATGAATGCTCATGCTAAAATATACTAGTTAGTCTCAAAGGGGCTGCTAGATTCCTTCTTTCCCTCTCCTTTTTTCATTTTTATGTTGTGACACACTGACACAGTTGCCTCTCATGTGTCAGTCTATGGATTATCTGTGAAAATGTCTTTGTCTTTCCTGGTTTTGCAGGACTGGAAAAGAACGAAAGAAGGAAGACCGGTATGCTCTGGACTGTCAGGAGAAGGCCTATTGGCTAGTGCACAGAACACCTGTAAGTGAGGCATAAGGCAATGCATATAATGCTGCTAGTCACAATGGGTGTATGCTACCCTGAACACGCCTATGAATATCATTTGCAGGGCAGGAGGGAGCTGCTGTGTAGTGATACTTATAAGCCACTCAGTTTGGCTGCTATGTGAAGGAGATACTAGATTAAATAGGCTTTTGGTCTAATCTAGCACAGTTCTTCTCATGCTCATATTTAAATATGTTTAAATATCTCTCATAATACTAATAGGACACTTGACAGTACAGACCCCATGCTCTCCAGATGTTTTGGACAGTCATCATGCTAGCTGCCACTGTAGTCCAAAACATCTGGTGGGTGTGTGGTTGAAAAGACTGCTGTAGATAATAATTCATTTATAGTTTTGACAGCTTCATATACACACACACAAACACACACACACACACACTCACACGCGTACCTGCAGGCAGACTCACAGGATACCTGAAAAGCCAGAACAGGTTGCCTGACAGGCATGATGGTCTTCTTACTCGTGACAGGATAATTTTAAGGAGAAATGTATTTTTGTCCAGGAGTACTGATTGCTACAACAAGGGAAGATATAATGCAGTCCAGAACAGAGCTCTAAGGTATTATGAATGGCTTTGTGATTCAGTTATCTACAGGTAATTGTTGAGACACCTACCATTTCTGCCCCACACTGTTATAGTGCTATTATTCCACATTCAATATCCTGTGGAATTCTGCAGTTTGCAGTTTGCTGAGGCCAAATATGCCCCTTCCTAAACTGCAAACCCTAGGATTCCATAGGGTATTGAAAGTGGAATAATAGCACTATAACTGTGTAGGATGGAAATGGCCACCATCTGCCCCTCCATTTTAATTAGGGGCATACCTCATTCTTCTTCAAAAAGATTTACGTTTGGTATTGCCAGAATAAGAATTACCTGCCTTTGAAGGAGCCCATTCACCTGTGATTCTGCATGAATTACTGATCTGTGCACTTCACTGGATGAAGGCAGTGTTAGAACATTGGCTCATGCAGAAATATAACAGGCAGACAATTTTATATTGCAGTGGACTGAGTTTTCCTTTTCTTCACCTGCATGTAATTGTTTGAATTATGAGGAGGACAATATTTGGGTTACCCTTATTTAGATGTTATAAATAAATAGGAGATAATAAATACTAAGTGGGTGAGTATATGATTGCACTCTTAAACAAGTTAGATATGTCCGAGAAGTTTTAATTCTTCTTCGTGGTCTCTGTGCCTCATACATTAGGAGCTTTCGCGCCTGCGCTGTAGCGTACGGAAAATTCTAGAGCTTAGTAGCTTGGTGGGATCCCCTCCCCCATGCCGGTACTGCGCATGCTCAGCCCACCGAGCAACGGTCACTCCCCAGTTCTTTCTTGTCTGCCGTTGCGTACAGAAGGTTCTTTAGTGGCTTGTGCTTCTTCGTCATATTTTTCTGGTTTTTGACCTCGGCTTTTCGCTTCGGATATACGGCTTTTGGATCTCGGACTCTACTTCTGGTATTTGACCCCTTTTCTTCGCTTCCTCTACTCGTTCTTCACCACGACTCTTCTCTGCCTCGAACTATCTTCTCCATTTCGGACGTTTGTCTATGTCGGCCCTCTTCAAAAAGTGTGTCTCCTGTGATCGCAAAGTCGCCCTATCCGACAAACATCGCCAGTGTCTCTTCTGTTTGGGTGAGACCCACAACGTCCAAGCCTGCCCAGTCTGTCAGGAGTTCACCCATCAAACACTCCGTAATCACTCGGCAAGGCTTAAGTCGCACTGCTGGGAGGAATCCCTGAGAGCGAAGGACGAGGCACCAATGTCGGAGAAGGCGAAATCGGCAACTCTTCCATCGTCAGCGTCGGCGGCTGCCGCACCGTCTACCTCGTCGGTACCAGGCTCAGTACCGACGTTGAAGCTGCCGAAAATTCCAAAAATCTCCATCCAGGCTCGGGAAACGCCTGCGGGCTCGCAGGCTTCTACCTCTTCCAAGCCTCTAACAGCAGCCCAACGAAAATGTCCATCCTCTAAGGATGTTAAGGAGAAGGAGAAGAAGAAAAAGAGGAAGGAGAAGAGACACTCTCCTATTCAGGAAGCTCGACATCTCACACTTCCACTGACCCTGCTCGCTGAGGAAGCAGCGGAGCACTGGGATGTACAGGAGGTTCTTGAGGTGTCAGATGAGGAGCCGGCCGTGGAGGCCGTGCACCCTGAACTGACCGAAGCAGCGGTTGAACAAACCTGGTTGGGTCACTGTGAATTGGTAGACCACCAGGAAGAGGCTGCGACCAGACACCGGCCTTCGCCCAGCCAACGGCCAGCCTCTCGGAGGAGCCAGTTCTGCTCTCAGTCCTGCTCTCCAGAACGGAGAATCAGGCCTCCATCTCCTAACCATGAGGAGATGCGCCCGGATGAGTCCATTCTCGGGACTCGGTGTTCACCTCTGCCTCCTACCTCGGTAGGTATGGACGAGAACACCTGTGGCGCGAGTACCTAGGGTCTTACCACTCCTATTCCCCGTCATATAGGGATAGGTATCACATTGACCCACGGTACTGGTTGCCTTGCCGGCAATCCCGCTCACCATCGCGGGAAGCACACCGGCCGTATGACAGGCTGCCAGCAAGATCGCTCTCTCCATGTTATCGTAGGTCCAGAGAGCCTTCACCTCGCTACAGGGCAGTGTCACTGCCCCCAAGGGTAACGTCGACCGCGACGTGCGCAGTGGCGGAAGCCACCACGATGTGGGCCAGGGATTCAGCCACCAAGACTATGCGGGCGACACACCCTCGCTCTTTGACAGCACCCGATAAGGCGGCACCTACCGCGGCCACGGCACCGCCCGTGAAAATGGTGACGACAACAACAGCATCATCAACCTCGGCAGTGGAGGAAACGGTAGAAAGATCCCCGTCTCCCTCTTCCTCTCAGTCCTATGAGACGGAGTCGGACTCGGGAGACTCGACACCGTCTTCTCACGAATCGCCTCCACTCAACTTTGGAGAGCTGGCCCTGAACTCTGCTCCTGAGGGTGTCCGCCAGTTCTCGGCTATCCTCCTCCGCACGGCCACGGCGTTGGGCTTGAAGGTGACAGATCCAGCCCCAGCGGCACAGGACCCCATCTTTCAGTACCTGGAGACGTGTCCACCATCCACCATGCCGCTGCCCTTCTTGCCCAGGCTTCTGGATGCCCTGAAACATCCATGGGCCAAACCAGCATCAGCCCAACCTATACCACACAGATTGGAGCACCTTTACAAGACCCAAAAGGAGAACGCAGAGTTCCTATTTACCCACCCGGTCCCTAACTCAATTGTAGTGGTGTCGGCCCAGACCAGAGGCGGTACCAGGCCGCACACAACACTGCCAGGCCGCGAGGGCCGAAAGCTTGATAACTTCGGACGGCGATTCTATTCTGCGTCCTCCCTAGTCGTTCAAGTCCTGAAAACCATGGCTTGCATTGCCGCGTACCATAGGAACATCCTCAACCGGCTTGCTCCGCTTTTGGCTGATCTTCCTGACGAATCCCAGGCAAGCGCCACCCAGCTGTAATGAAGCGGTTGCGCTTGTGACTCAACAACTTGCCTCCTCAAGACACGCTGTGGAGGCAACCTCGAGGGTGATGGTCGGGTCAGTGGCCCTTCGACGGCATGCATGGCTGCGGTCGTCAGGGCTTCAAGAGGACAGCCGTAGGAGGATTGAAGATCTCCCTTTCAATGGCCAGGGATTTTTTCATTCCTCCACGGACGAGGCCATGGACCAAGTCATCAAGGCTTGACTAACGGCCAAGAAGATGGGCATCAACCAACCGCAGCCTCGCCGCAGCTTTGGTTCGCGTCAGTCGTGGCGTAGATCTTCCTCCTCAACGTATCAACGATCTACTCGCTCCACTGCTTCCCGGCCTTCTACTTCGTCCACCACTCGAAGACCTGTTCGGAGACGCCCATATTCTTCTTCCAAGAAGTCTTCGTCGGGTACAAAATCAAGGTTTTGACCGCCTTCGCAGGTCGCCACCGATACCATCCTTCCACTTGTCAACATCCCCGGAAGATCGACCGAGCTTGGCCAGACATCTCGCCAACTGGACGGCAGTCACCACAGACTCTTGGGTGCTTACCATCGTCCATCTTGGCTACGACATAGAATTTCAAAGTATACCACCGCGAGGCATCTATTACTCCACCCCAGCCAGCTCAGTCCTGCTGGAAGAGATCCAGTCCCTTCTACAAAAAGGGGCGATCGAGAAACTCCCGTCCTCAGCCAAAACCACCGGCTTTTCCCCCCGGTACTTCATGGTACCGAACGCAGACGGGATCCTGCGACCCATTCTGGACCTCAGAGGAGTGAACAAATTCATTCACCCAAGAGGTTCAAGATGCTCACGCTGCCCTCGATCATGCCCTTCCTCCGTCGAGGAGACTGGTTCGCCTCCATCGATCTTCCGGATGCCTACTTCCACATTGCCATCCGCCCACAGCCCCGTCGGTACCTCCGATTCGCAGTCGGCGACACCTGCTACCAGTACAGAGTGTTGCCATTTGGACTCTCCACTGCACCCAGGGTCTTCATCAAATGCATGGCCCCAGTGGTATCATATCTTCAGACGGAAGGCGTCTCGGTCTACCCATACCTGGACGATTGGCTCTTGGTGGCGTCCTGCAAACAGAGACTATACGAGAACATACATCGAACACTTACTCTTCTCACCCGTCTCGGACTTTGCATCAACCTGAAGAAGTCCCACCTCGAACCCTCCAGGGTCCTCGATTTCATAGGGGCGACCCTGGACTTGGTATCGGCGAGAGCGTACCTGCCAATGGATCCGGCGAGAATGCTCCGCCTCGCAGCGTTGAGCGTTCTCCAAGCTCCGACAGTGACAGCAAGGAGAATCCAACAACTCCTCAGTTACATGTCCTCCACGACCGCTGTGACTTACCTGTCCAGACTGCGAGCACGACCACTCCAGTACTGGTTCGTACGGGTTTTCAACCAACTTCTCGATGACCAGGGCTGGCTACTTCACCTGCCTCACCATGTGTGCCAGTCCCTCCTCTGGTGGCGGTCTTACAGCAACCTCCTGACAGGCATGCTGTTCTGAGAAGAGAATCCGACAGTCACGGTAACGACTGATGCCTCCCTCTTCGGGCGGGGAGCGCACTGCAACGACCTCAGAGTCCGTGGCCGATGGACCGACCACGAGACCGCTCTCCACATAAATGCTCTCGAACTCCTCGCCATTTGGAAGGCTCTGAGGGCTTTTTGACACCTCGTTACAGGCCGTACGGTACTGATCCTCACGGATAATACAACGGCAGTATGTTATGTCAACAGACAAGGAGGGACTCATTCGGCTACCCTCCTCAACATAGCCCTCGACCTATGGAACTGGTGCGTCTCTCTTGGAATCCACCCAGTGGCAGTTCACCTGGCCGGGCAGGAGAACACCACGGCAGACGCACTCAGCAGGGACACCTCATCCCACCACGAGTGGTCTCTTTTCAGCGAGGCATTTCAGATGGTTCGGGATCGATGGGGCAAACCCGAGATAGACCTCTTTGCTACCAGCGAGAACGCGAAATGTCATCGATACTGTTTGAGGGCCAGCCAGGATTGCCATTCCATCGGCGATGCCTTCCAGTTTGGGTGGGAACGAGGGTCTCCTCTACGCGTTCCCTCCGTTCCCCCTTCTGGGCCGAGTGATATCGAAGATCCTCGTGGACCGAGATGATATCATCCTTGTCGCCCCGTACTGGCCGAGGCAGCATTGGTTCGTTCCCCTGCTCCAGGCTGCTTGGGGCAGACTCTCCGGTTCCCAATGACACCAGACCTCCTCTCGCACTCCAGCGGCCATATGCTTCACCCAGACTTACCACTCCTGGCCCTCCATGCTCGGAGGATATTGCCGTAGCGGACCCTGTCGTCGGGAACGTCTTGACTGCGGCCAGGAAGGAATCGACATGCCACAACTACCACTATAAGTGGCGGCACTTAGTTACCTTTGCAGAATCTCGGAGGGAGCCTGTGTCGCCTGTAAACCTGCCGACGGTGCTCCACTTCCTCCTGCATCTCCGGGAACAAGGCTCGGCCTTCTCTTCTCTGAAGGTCTACCTCGCTGCCAGCGTGGCTTACCAGCCCCCACAATCACCATCAGCGGCCTTCTTCCACGACGGTACCGTGAAGCGGTTCCTGAAGGGCCTCCAGCACCTCTACCCACTGGTATCACTACCATTACCACCGTGGTCACTCTCTCTGGTACTGCCCCAGCTGACGAGGCCACCCTTCGAACCCATGGTGACCGCAATGACAGGCTGCTCTCTTTAAAAACGGCCTTCTTGGTAGCTATCACCTCTGCCAGATGGGCCGGGGAGTTGACAGCCCTTTGGAGTGACGAGCCCTACCTAGTGTTTCACAGGGACAAGGTAGTTCTTCGGCCTGACATCTCTTTCCTGCCAAAGGTGGTGTCCAGCTTCCATCTCGGCCAGGACCTTTCTTGCCGACCTTCTACCCTAGCCCGACAACGCCACTGGAGAGGTCTCTTCACTCCCTTGATGTTCGCTGGGCCTTGGCGTTTACACGGATAGGACTTCCTCTTTCCGACAGACTCCGCACCTTTTGTGTGCTACGGTGGGCATCGGAGAGGCCACAAGGTGTCCACCTAGCGTTTTTCCCAAATGGGTGGTACAGACTATACAGCTGGCATATGAGCTCGCCAAACAGCCTCCACCAGCATTTCTTCGAGCCTATTCTACAAGAGCAGTGGCAACATCAGCAGCCCTCCTGCGAGGAGTTGACTTGCATGAACTCTGCCGTGTGGTGACCTGGTCCCAGCCATTGACTTTCGTGTGCCACTACAGGCTCGACTGCCGGTCCCGTTGAGATGCTCATTTTGGATGTGTTGTGCTGGCTTCTGTACTCTAGGACCTGACTCACTGTCCTACCGGTAAGCTACACAGTCTCCTAATGTATGAGGCACAGAGACCACGAAGAAGAAAAACAGGTTGCTTACCTGTAACTGTAGTTCTTCGAGTGGTCATCTGTGTCCTCATACATGCCCGCCCTTTCTTCCCCAATTTTTCAGGTCCCTGTATTTTCTACGGCGGACCACAGAACTGGGAGTGAACGTTGCTCGGCGGGCTGAGCATGCGCAGTACTGGCATGGGGGAGGGGTTCCCGCCAAGCTACTAAGCTCTAGAATTTTCTATACGCTACCATGCAGGTGCAAAAGCTCCTAATGTATGAGGGCACAGATGACCACTCAAAGAACTACAGTTACAGGTAAGCAACCTGTTCTTTCTCATAGTAGATGAGCAGCAGACTCTTTTGGACCTATAAATGCTGTAAGGAGGGGAAAGTCAGGTCTCTAATGAAAAGGAGAAGACATGCAGGTATCCTGATTCCTACAGATAAGGGAAATGAGACCCAGGTGTATATAAGAAGCAGATGGAAAATGTTAACCCACTTTTTCTGAGAACTATGCATTCCATCAAAATCCATGTTGTACATATTTGGTTCCTTGAACTCGGCAAACGTAGTTTGATCTTAGGGACTCATAGTTCTGCAGGGTTGTAACTGTAATCCCACCCAACTCTCAACAATAGCAGCCCAAAAAATGATACATGAATGCATGGACTCCACCTCCTCACAACATGACTTTCCCATGTTGAGAGTCCATGCCTTGGGCTGCCCTTGAAGGGTGCTTTTGGTAAATCTTCCGTGCTAGAAGAAAGACTCCAAACTGGGCAAGCAGCAGTTCTGAGCTTCTGTTGTTTTGGAGGCACTTCTGGCAGGTGCCAGTGGGGCGTTTCCTGAACAATACCACACTGATCACAGCATGCCGTATGGCTTTGACACATGGCAAGAAGCTACATTCCCTAATCCCAAATCATAATCAAAGATCTACTTTTAATTGTGCACACTGTGTAAGCAGCCAACTGAGAGCCCAGCAGTTAACAGACAGAGAAGGTATAAGCCTCCGGCAAGTGTCAGACTGTAATTGGAGCTTAGCTTGGGGGTGAAAAAGCACCATCTGTAGAAAAGGCCTGTGTGCCACAACTACCCCTTTGGTCCCAGTTCATCCTCCCCGCTGAAGCGCCTTTGATCATCCCAGAGCTGCATTTGGATCTTTCTCTTTCTTGAGCTGTTTCCCCTCTTTTCACCCTTTTAAGATAGCACTGGCTGAGGCTTAATTATTGATGACCAAACTTTGGCGGACATCAGATAGCTGATCAAAACTCAGCTGTGTTCAAAGCAGATGTGATAGTTGGTACCAATCTGTTTGCCACATCAAGGCATTCTTTCTTTCACTGAGTAACACTTTTTCTCCGTGATTCAACTTTCCATGCCAAAATTTTCCTAAAACATAGTTTAACACATATAGAAAATAATTTCTGTTATTATAGTTATCAGGTGCAATGAAGGACAAGGCTCTCGCACATTTAATATATAGAAAAGGAAGTTTTTCCTACTCCAGTTTTTCTCACCTTTGCAGGACTGTGACCACTAAGCAAAGTGCCTTCTGATGGTCCCTCTTCTATGTCAGTGGGTCCCCAGATGGGCGCTTCTCTAGTGACAGCTGTGAACCATCATTAAATCATTCCCACAGTGGCCCTGCTGTGGCATTACTTTGGGACACTGCGGATGGGAACATTGTTTAAATTCCACACAGTTCCCTGGACTGATGGTACATCAGAATGAAATTTAAAATTATAGCTTGAAGGCCCAGCTGCCTGGCATAGAGGTGCCTGAGCAAGTGTGAGTGCTAAATGAACCCTACTACCTATTGAATGCTGGGTGCTGAGGTCATTCCTGGCCATGGTTGGGTGGATTATGCCCTAAAAAAAGAAAAGAAAAGTAAAATGCTTTCTTCTAAGAATTCTGTGGCCTGTAGACATTTTGCAGATTGAACAAACATATATCTATTTGCCCATTCAATTTTATTTTATTTTATTTTTTTGTTTATATTTATTTTGTTATAATAGCCAGGGATGCAAGACACACTTGAGTATGGCTTAGACCGAGCAACTGATCCCCTTGAAAATAAGGTAAATTAGGTAAGTGTGTATTCTTCAGCATTATTGTAATTTATAAGCTTGAATGATGATGATGATGAAATTTTTATAACTTTTAATTCATGTGTTTAGTAAGATTGCTAGTGTTGACAATGGGTAGGAAGAAAGTTCCAGGATTACTGACTTCCCAAAAGCACTTGATCTATATTGATCATTCAGTTTAGCATGTCAGCAAAAATTATGGAAGTTCTAAGCCACTGGTTCACATGAGTTCATATTGCAGTTCCTTTTTCTAGATTTAGTAGAATACACAGGGCTATGGATCACAAGTCTGAAATATTTGCTCCTGGCTTTCTTGGCTTAATTCTCTCTGAGGCAATAACTCTCTGTCTTGGCTATTTCACTTCAAGGCTAATTAGACAAGATGAAAGAGAACTCTGAGTAGATCATCTGTCTTTCTAATATTTGGCATATAGCCAAAAGTGGGTTCGTTCTAGCACCCTGATCAGATTTTTACCATGTGCTATTCTTTCACTGTATCATTCTGCAGAATCTTCATTTCCCCAAAATTGCAATACTAACCATTTGCTCTGTAATAGAATATTAAAATGTGTAGGAGTTTCTCCTCCAAAAGGAGAAATAACACCACAAATAGAGGATGTAGCTACAGGAGAAGCAAAATGAGGACATTGCCCCCCAATGATTCTGCCTCCCCATAAAAGTTTTCTTCATTCCCCAATTTTCTAGCGTTGTAGAGAGTTAGACAAGGAAAACCGTTAACACCTAGAACTCTTATGTTTGTTGTATGTGCATTCCCTTGCTTTCCCTAAACAGTAATTCTAAATGGTCAGTTGAAATGTTGAATTATTGTAATGCTGGAAATTTGAGACTGCAGGAAAATTTAATGTTGGGGGGCAAAATTTGAACTGGGGTAACAATGTCCTCATTTTGCCCTCAGCCCTGTAGCTATATCCCTTGATAGTGGTAGGAATGGGGATGTAATTTTTGACCAGAATTAAAAATTAATTCCCATTCCAAAAATGATATTGTTCCAATCTGAAAAAAAACTGGCATATAAAGAAATGACAGATCTTCTAATGGATCCGCATCCTTTTGTCTAGTTTTCCTCCTAGGTTGTAGCAGAGGCTTACATCCCCCCTGCAGCTAAAGAACTGGCATGAGTATGCCATGCCCAGCCTTCTCCCCAACATTTTAATTTTTTCTGAATGCAAACAGCCTTTTTTGGATGGGGAGCATTTTATTAAATAATAAACTCACTAGAAGCAGAAGCAGAAGCACTGTAGGGAGAGCAGGGATTTGAATGAGAGGGAGAGACAGAGGTTCCATTAGTGGGGATTTCAAGGAGGTGCACTCCAAACCTGGCAGCCAGTGCGGTGAAGTGATTTGAGCATTGGACTACAACCCTGGGGCATAGGGTCTGATTTCCCACTCAGCCATGGAAACTGACTGGGTGATCTTGAACATGTCACACACCCTCGGCCCCAGAAAACCCTGTGATAGGTTTACCTTAAGGTTGCCATAAGTCAGAAATGACTTGAAAGGACACAACACCACCACTTCAAACCTAGGTTCAGTCTCTCAGTGAGAACTAGACCCTTGTAAAATCTGATTTCATTTCCATCACACAAAAGGTATTGGAATGAAAAGGATGTTTTGGTGTAATGTTGTATGGAGTAGGAGTGGCTGAGAGCACCTTCTAGTGATGTAACGTAGCTCTTTACGGCAAACGGGAGAGATCACAAACCAGGCTGTTGAAGTGAGAAGGTATTTATAGGTGAATAGACCTCCTGTTGAAGGTGAAGCTTGGGTGCTGATTTGTTTGCATGAAGCTGAATCTCTCCTTGGGGCAATTGTTTTGTTCAAACCTTTTGAGTCCTAGTAAACTTTGGATAAGGACTCTCAGCCATTTCATCTGTCAGAGGCAGGTAATTGCTGCGGCTGAGTAGGCTTGGTTGCCGTGGAGACATGGAGGAAAGCTAAATACTGTACTAAGGTTTAGGAGTTACCTTTTCCCTGTAAGAGGCAATACTCGACATGTCTTTTTCTAAAGGAGAACAAGACCCTGTCAGGCATGGGGAACCGAACGCAGACTTATGGTTGGTGGAGGCCAGGGAGGGAAAAAAGATGATTAAGCTAAGCTGTGTTGCTCTCATATTACAGACCTACACAGAAGAAAATGTGAGACTCTGACTGCTGTAGAAAGAAAGCTGTTATCACTTTATTTATTCCCTCATATCCGAACTCTTAGCACTGCAAAATGTGCTACGTTCTGTCCTTTCCCCTTTCTTGTCTAATAAGGTTTTGCACGGGAAATGAGCACTTGTTCCCCTTGAGTCTCAGAAAAAAAATGTTCTATTTGCGAGAGAGTTTAAATGGAAGTACAATAGTGCATGGGAGAGGACTTCTTTAAAGAAAAATGCAATAAATTAACCCACTATAAGAAGAAAGCTGTAGGTGCAAAGGCTTCCCACGGGTTGCTGGAAGGCAGGGTGGATGGGGAGGAATCTGCTCTTTATTTCTCCTGCGGAGCTGGGAATAGAGTGGATGATGTAATTAGTAGCTGGGAAAGAGGAGTTCCCCCCAGTGAAAGCAAACAGTGAGTGCTGGGAAAGTGCAACTTCTTGGCAATTAACAGACTAGCAAGGTGAAAGACGTCTGTGTTCTTCTGTAGGGGAAGATTCTGGCACACGATGCTCATCTGGATCAGCAAATAGGCAGTTATGTGGAAGAGCCCACTGCAGCTCTCGGTTACTAAAGGAGGGTAGGAAGGGTGAGATGTTACTAAAGGAGAGTAGGGAGGCTGCTTTTAGGCCCCATTTTCCTAAATAAACCTGGCAATGAAAGTACAAACTTTCATCACAACTGTTATCAGTTGTGTGAATAGGGAATAGAGAAAAGTGAATAGGGAACTTAAACACCACAGAAGAATTCTCCACCTGCATCTATGGTGCACAAAAAGCAGTGAGATTTTATAGATCTCACTGGCAGAACTTTAGAGACATGGCTGGGTTGAGTAGGGGAGGCAACTGGTTGCGCTCCAGGTATGTGTGAGATTGCAGTTCCATTAGCCTCACAAAACATAGCCAATGGTGGAGGGTGATGAAAGTTGTTATATGTATCACTGTGTGATGAGAGTCATTATCTGGAGAGAGGAGGGACCATGCTAACATGAAAAGACAATATCTGTCACTTTGGAGCTCTCTTAAGCTTAATGTATGGTTCAAATCTGAAATGTGGTGGCTATTGTCTGGGATTTTTGTGGTTTTATGTATTTTGTATTGTTCTTCCTGTTGTTTACGTATGGCTAGATTTTATTCTTGTGCTGTTCTGTATTTTGTGCTTATTGTAAACAGATCCCCAGATTAGTGGAGCAGCATGCTTAAAGCTCAGAAAATAGGTAACAGAGCCCTGTGATATAGAATCCCCTAGTCCACACCTTTCAGGCCCTATTGTTAATTCAGAGTTAAGATATAAACTCTGGGCACAACATCGAATGGGTAAATTCTGAGGAATTCATGAGTGACTGTACCAGTGGAGACAATAGTTGCACACAGCTTGTGAAATCCCTAGATCGGTTCATTTCCCTGTGAAATTTGCTACTGTCCTCTGTGCATTAACATGAATCTCTGACTAATGGAACATGAGGGTGACAACCCTAAACCAATACTGTATTGTATTTAGACAATAGATTTTGTATGGAGACTGTATGAAGTGTCTGAAGTGCTGGAAAAGGTGAAAGAAAAAAACCCTCTGCAATAGATGGATGAAACTATTCAGTTTAAAATACCCATTACATTAAGAGCTTTGTTGCTCCCTGAAACAGCTAATTAACAATTTCCCCCATCTTTTCTTTTCTCTTTCTCTCCAGTCTATTTTTCTCCGATGTGTGTCTGGCCTTCCTGTCTGTGAAGTCCTTGACTGATTGTACTGTAGAAGATTAAAGCACTGTAACCTCCGTATGAGTGACATTCTGCTCTATCACCGTTGTTCTGCTTGTAGAACTGTCCTGTGTATTTAAGAAACACCACTGTGGGAAAATGGATATTAATGGGAACAATAGGTCTAATTTAATTCAGTAGACTTGGGGGAAAATATATCTATAATAGTAAATGTTTGTCTTCTGTAGATTAGCCACACAGATTTATATGTTATTATTTAGCAGATTGTTGGGAATTGTGATAGGATTTGGTTGTGGCTAGAGGCTTTCTAATGGGATAATATGCTAAAGAGGCTTCCATTTTAGAATCAGTGGCTTGCTAGAGAGAAAACATGTACACACAGAGCATCTTAAAGAACAGGAAATAATGGAGAGTTTCGTATTGAAACTGCACTTGTGTCATATTTTCATATATACTTTTATATTGTACTGTTTTGTATTGTGTTGATATATATCTATATTGTATTCCTTATAGGCTTCTGTTGCTCAGTGTCTTTTATGCTTCTCACAATATTATTTACTATTAACACTTTTTAGACTTTCTGTTGGGAGGTTCCCTTCCCCTAAACAGTTCTCGGTTGGTGTTTTGTACATACAAAATTCCAGGGGTTGAGCCACTGTAGTGCAGCACTTGAGCATGTACCTTTATGTTCTCAGATATCAGTAACTAGCTCCCATTCATTCTCAAGGAGGAAAATAACATTTTTGATTAGGAAAAATTCTGCCCATCATCCCTGACATAGTGGGTGAAACCCAAGGCCACCACTGGGGAAGAAATTAGCAAGTGGACTTGAAAGGATTCCTTAGTTTGGGCATACAATTTGGGAAGATTTTCAACACCCACAGGGGCACATTTTCTTTTTACATGGCACTTTTGTTAGCCTGTAAGGGCAGGAGACAAACATATAGTGTACCTTTGAAGAAGTCCTCATATGTACCTGTGATACTGTAATTGTTTTTAAAAATGTTTTCAGTTGATTTAATAGCTAGCTGACGTAGACTAAGTTGTAAAAATACTTGAATAAAACATGTGTTACAACAATCATCTAACATATTATCCAGAATACTGACAAAATAAGGACTTAATATAAGATCAAGGACTTACTACAATGAAACAATAAACATTTGCCTATTCTTTTCTTAAAATGGAACATTTTCTACAATAAACAGTATTTAACTTAAGACAGTTAAGACTGTACTGCTTGGACATGAGCGTTACTATATATACACATATGCAAGTGTAGAAATTATAGTAAAAAAATTGACCCAAAAAACCTGGATCAACTTATCCACAGGTCAATGTAAGTACTGTATCTTAACTCTCATTAAAAAAAGGAACCATTCCCTTCTCTGAGTAGAGCGGCAAAAGGCAAGAGCGTAGTCCATCCCAGGAGAACCTAAGAGAAGCACCAAGCCCCTTTAGTCTCTCTGCAGCGGCACCACTTCTAGCCTTTTGGAACGCCTGGGTAGGAAAACGGTGGTGACAATGGCTCTTTGGTGCTTCTCCTCAACTTTTATCAAAAAAGGAATCACCCTGTTCTCTGAGAAGGTTGGTAAAAGGCCTTTTAGAATGCTTGGGTGGGAAAATGGCAGCATTGGCATGACTGGCTCCCTGAAGCAGTGCTGGTGTTTTCCCCTCTCTGCAGAATGACCCTTGACTTATCCATGGGTCATATCAAAATCCATAATTTTGGTCTTAGAACCTGCCCTTGACTTATACATGAGGTTGACTTATACATGAGTATATATGGTAACTAATCTTTGCTCCTGAAAGAGGTAAAACAGATAATTACAAATAGGCACTCTATGTATCTGAGATGGTATATCTAGCAGTTTCGTTCGTTGGCTCACCCTTGGATGTAACTAATTGCGTGACAAAGGACAAGGCTGGGGGACATGTGGTCCAGTTGGTGCTGAATACAAATCCTATTCCTCTGGCACTGGACTTTTTTGATGGGGCTGATGGGAGTTGGAGTCCAACAACTACCGGGGGTCTGTGGGGAATCCAGTTCCCTACCCCTGCTGAAGTGTTTGGTAAACAGTGGCCCTTTGTGTTGGATGTAGGTAGAGAATAACTATGTATTGCATGCTAACTTTTGTAACATTTCACCAAACTATCCTACATGACCAAAAGAGTTTAGGAAGAAAGGAGGAATGCTTAACTCTTCCCAGTGTGTGAAAAATCACACGTAAAACATGTGTAAACATTCATTTGGAACTTCATAAAATGGATAGTGATTTGAAGATCTTGGCAGGAATCTTATTGGTGCCATGTGCTTGCGTAATTTGGAGTTATGTAAGTATAAATTCATTGTGCAAGGAGATATTCAGTACCTCCTCACACACTGCTTCCCCCTATGTGCAAGGCAGTGTCACAGTGCTGGCTTGTGCTCCTGTGGGATCTGGGAGGGTGACATCTGCTCTTTACTCCCAGCTGCAGAATGGCATCTGGATTCCAGCCACTCCCTACCCTCCTCCAGCCACTAAATGGCTGTGGGGGCACATCTAGTTACTGAGATGTTGCCTTGCACACAGGGCCAGAAGAGAAGTCTCATGTAGTTACACTTTTGGAGATATACAGTCTGTGAATCTCATATTGGTTTGCAGCCTTATAGTGGAAAACAAGCTGGTGAGAAAAGGGTTATATAGCCGTTCCTCTTGCTGCTCTTCTGCTCAGAAACAGATATCCTATATATGGGTATCCCGAACCTTTTACACACATTTTCATGTAACAGTTAATGATCCCATCACACATGGCAAATGGGTGCTTGTGTGAGTCACAGAAGCCAAAGAGTAGCCCCCCCATGAAAAATTAGGGGGTTTCCTGAGAGGCTATGTTTGGCATGCCTTCCTCTTGTTTCCATCTGCTTATTCCAAACAAAGTCCTGGCGTGATACTTCAAAGGGAGCTGCTGGAACAAACAGCCTGCAGTTAATTTCTAGCTTTCAGTGCTTGTTGGCTGGTGGATGACACATAACATCATCTGAGCTATTTAAATCATAGCATAAGCACAGCAGATATTGTTTCTGAGGCTTTTAATTGCAATGTTTATGTTTTGCAATGTGTCGGTTCCTGTCGCCTTTAGTAAGACTGAATGATCTAATCACTGTCTCCTAAATGAATCTCTATTAGCTCTATTAGAATAACCCTGTAATTAAATGCACACATATATGTAGGCTGAGAAGGAGCAGGCAGTACTATCTGCTAAAGAAGCCTTTAAAAAAAATCATATGACGGATGGAAACACTTCACATCACTACATTCATTGCTAAATGATCTGGGTAAATGTTACTCTGAATTTAGTTTTAATTGTTAAAGGAGCTGAAATATTTGTTCAAATGCAGTTTTGAACACACACATGCACAGATTTCATTTTATCTTGTGTTTATTTTACAGAAAAAAACAATTGATGTTTATAGAAGAGAGGTAATTTTTTTTTGCTTCATGTAATAAATATTAATCATTGACTATTATTTGCATCAAAAATAATGAAAAAGATATTTTTCCTAGCTGATATGAAAGCCTTATTATAACAATCCAGAGGCTGCTCTAAGGCAGTTGCACTCCACATGTTTGCTGTGTCAAGCCCGATCTTGAATGATTTTCTCTGTTGAAATTTATGAGTGAAACTTGAACCATCTAGATTTCATTATCAAGCTCAGCTCCAACAGTGTTAATAATACATATCCTTTCTTTGCACCTAGGGGGATTCTTTATGTCCCAGACTCTTGGGGATCTATAATCCAGAATATAATCTTTTGAATGTTTGGCTTGATCTTCCCATCAAGCCTTTAACAATGGAGTGGTTCAAGGTATTTTGGTGGCCAAAAGTAAACAATCTGAACATCTCCCTGTCACCATGCTTAATTCTTCATTAATTGATAATTAATAGTTTTGTATCCATTGGTCACCTTGTTCCATTTAATAGTAGGACCAGCTCTCTTTTGTCTTTTGCCCCAGTTGCCATTTCTCGGCCCAGGCTACTAACCCAATACTCCAGTGACTGAATTTGACAGTTTCATCTTAGTTCATTTCTAACTCCCCAGTTTACAGGTGCAGACATGCACACACACACACACACACACACACACACACACACATTTCTCACCCATGAGTGCAACCTGTCTGTCTCTACTTCTCCATGGTGCAGATGGAAGTGATTGCAGGAACAGTGCAGGTTTGCCCTTTTGCATGGCAGAAGGTGTGAAGTGAACCCAAAGTAAATAATGTCCTTTTTTTATTTCTCCAATGTAAGAAACAACACAAGTTCTTTAACTTATTTTTCTGGAAGTTGCCTTTTGGGCACTCTCATAGGCATCTCCTTATGGTTGGAGTAACACCTTGTTATGGGAAAATACTTCTAGCTCTTTGGTGGGGGCTGGGTTTCACTCAGATGTCTGCTCTCCTTCTAACAAAATGTGAACTGTGTCCCTTTGTAGATCATGTATTACCAGCAGTCCATTATGAAGACTAGAGTAAAGTCCTCTGTCTCTCTAGGAGGGTAAGTTCTGACATCCTTGGTGCCCATGAGTATATAAGCTAAGAATCCAGTGCTTTTCAATAGCTACTGTTCCTGCAGCTCCTCCGCCCCCCCTGCCTTATTTTTAGAGAAAGGAATTTTAGTGTAATCCCTGCTTGAGTTGCATCTCCTGAGCTGGAAGCCTTGTAACCTCATCCCAGATATACTGCCATAGGCTTTGGTTATTCTTTAGTAGGACTTGGCATCTTTTTCAGGTGGAGGGACAAGTGGTCACAGAATCTTTCAGGAGCCAAGATGATTGGTGTAGCTGGCTGTGGACAGAACACACACATTCCTTCTAACACACACACACACACACACACACACACACACACACACACACTTTCCTCTCCCCACACTCATGCCCCCTGAGAGGCATAGACACACATCCTTGCCCCCTTTCCACTCACACACAGTCAACATACTCCCCTGTAATACATAAATACTAATAGACAGATTTTCCCCCTCTTAGTTAGAGACATACAAACCTGTAGTCACTTAGACACATGTTCTCCCCAATTTCTCTTTTTCTTCCTCTCTGTCACAAATACATGTGCTTCCCTTCTATGTGCTTTATGTGACGCCCATGAAGACTGCACACTCTGATATCATCTTCCTCTCTCTGTCATGTTGGGATCCCACCTAGTGGCTGTGACAAGCTGGACAGGATGATGCTCCAGATGCCATGGTCTCAGTGACTGGCCCTCTGAGCCTGGTCAATACATCATCAGATGTTCTGGCAGCAGGGCTCTGAGAGCTGACCACAGGGAGCATGGCAGCTAGAGCATCATGCTCTCCAGCTTTCCATAAGACCCACCGAGAATCCCTGATGATTCTGGTGAAACTGTCAGTGGTGTTGGTGTGGCTAGCTCAGCTGGTGGTAGGTTGCCTGTACGTCCTCTATAAGGAAAAAAGAGTGTTATATTTACACATAGGAATTATTTCTTATGATTAACTCTCAGGGAAGGGTACTTAGTTTTGAAAGACACATTTTGCATGCAGGATTTCCCAGTTTCCATTAGAGCTGGGTGAGAATTTTCAGCATAGCTTTATTTACTTATTTTTGAGAATTTGATAAAAAAAAAAACCAAACCCTATGTAGACAGATTAAGCAATGGGCAAAGTACTCTCAATTGATCAGTGGAGGGTTTCTTCCCTGACAAAGTGGCTGTGCATATGGTTCCTTTCTGCCCCCCCCCAACACTTAGAAAAAATTGCTCATCACAACTGCTCATACTACTTCTGCAGTGAGGTACTCAGGTCTGCAGTCTCCAGCTGCATTTCCTGGACCAAAATGCAACACAAACTCTACAACTTTGCAATCCAGCAGTCGGTGTGTTTTAAGCATGCTCAGTCAAGTCCTTTAAAATGGTTTCTTAGAATCTGAATCAGTAGTTGGTGTTATTGACTGGCTGCTCCTGCACTGCACCAAAAAAATCTCCCCTTCCTTCACAGAGAGTTTCACATTTTAAAAAATAATTGAAGGATTGATGAACAAATAGGATACCCATGCCACACTTTTACAAAGTGTAAAAGTATGGCATGGGTGTCTTATTTGTTCATTAATCCTTCAATTATTTTAAGTGTAAAAGTATGATGCCTTTTGAAACATGGGGAAGAGGCAAAAGTAAGAGCTAATTTTGTGTGTAAATTGCTAGTATGTATTTCAGTCCTAAATCCTGGTTGCCCTGAAGCAAAGGGATACTCTTTGAGCTCTCTTGATGTTATTTCTGTTTTTAAGTGACACACACAACTCAACTTGTATGAGGTATTTATGATTTCCATAGTTGGCTAGCCCATCAGAATCTTTGCCAATGTTATTTCCAACAATAATATTTCTTCTTTTCAGCAACATGATGAAAGAAACAGTTCTTTGAATAGTAGCTATTTTGGAGAAGAAACAACAATCCATTTTTATAGCTGTTGGGACTTGACAGAACTCAGGTCTCTTGTGTCTTTTTCCCCAAATATGTCAATGAATTTGCCAGTTAACATGACCAGCTCTCATGTGGAGAGAGAGTGTCTTTTTACATGGAAGCCATGTCCATGTCAAAGACAAACTTCTTATTTGAAGCTAGCACTTCTGTTGACTGAATGATTTTACCACCTGTGAAAATGGTTTAGTTTGAGTGTTCCAGCCCCAAAGATCCAAAATACATAGCATTGTTGGATGCATTCTGTTCAAAGAGGCAGTGTTTCCCTTTTTTCCCCTACAAGTGAATTGTCTTTAGTTTTTTAGCATTTCTTTTTCCATAGTTATAATTGCATAATCTTGGAATCCCAAGACTATATGCATAAAAACATACAGAACAGAATCTTTGTCAGCACGAATAACTTAGGAAGGAGGAATTTTCTGTGGTGTTACAGAAAAACCGAAGCTGTTATCTGATTGTTGAGACACACAAGAAGCAATTCTAAAACATACTGCTTCAGGTATGGATAGAAAGAGTCTATACCTCCACTGTAGCATGTAGACTTCAGGATTTCAGCTATGTTTCAGGGGTTTTTAAAATAGATAACATGAAGTCGGGCTATCTTGTAAGCTGAGTTATGGAGCGGTAGAATTCTGACTTCTGACAGCTTGCTACTTGATCAGTTAAACTGATTGTTTAGAAACGCCATTGGCACATCTCTTTCTTGCCTGTAGCATTTCAGATTCCAGGTGGAGTACATGTGTTTGAATGAGCTCCCACTCCCCATTTTTTAAGTCACCAGACATAGAAAACAGTAAATCTGGAAGAAAATTCAGATAGAACATTTCTTTCTGACATGCTAGCTTTCCATAGTTATTAATGTGAGGCTGCATTCAAGTGAGTGTTTCCCTCACCAGTATTCTGAAAGTACACCATCTAGGAAAGGCCATTCTGGAATGTGTAGCTGAAATTTTCCCATATTTATAAAACCCTTGTAAGCAGATGTTAGTGCAACATAGTAACTTTTGAAGCAGGCTTGGTTTTACTATCACAACATTCATGAAATGATGGGTAGGAGTGAGATTCTAGGAGTTCTAATTTGCTCCACAGCGAAGATGAAATATTCTGCATGTTGGGAACTCACCCATGACCTGTGTTCATAATTTCCTTGCTAACCATACTAGTTACTATACTGCCCAGAGATGATCTTCCTGTTTTCATTTCCTATATTTTCAGAATGGTGAAGTACTCTGAACAGTTCCGCTCCAACGATCCCATAATTTCAGGATGCCTCCCCAGCAACCCATGGCAATCAGATGATGTTGATTTTTGGGAGCTCAATGCAAAACTGTATGTACTGCATTTGCTCTCTGTTTATGAGTTATATGTGTCCCCAACTGTTTTTTTTTTAATCGCAAGTTGTTTAAGAACTTCTCTCTCCTCCTTGATTTTTTTTCTACATGATGTAATTAGTGGAAGAGTTGGCTGTTCTTCAGATGGTGCCAGTTCTGTCCCTTTAAAAGTCCAGAGGTATAGAGAGAGGGCATTGCTGGTTTTGCCTATTGTTCCCCTTGACCTTATTTTCTTTTTCTGTAAGCAAGAGTTCAAGATTGAAAGAGAAGCAGTGAAGCACCAATATTCTTTCTTGACCTTTCAAGAGATTATAAAAGGATGGTAGTGGGCAAGTGCTGAGACTCCAGAGCCTGTATTTGCCCAACCTCAGAAGAACACAACCCTAGCCCTTTCATGCCAAATAATAATTTGGGGGTGGGGATGTAGAAAATAGCATCCACCAGAAAGTGTAAAAGGTGCAACTTCCTTTTTAAATGTTTTGTTGAAGCCTGTAGGCCTGTTTCTGGGGTGTGTGTGTGTGTGTGAACTCTTCTAGCAATTGGAAATGTTGGAAAGGTCATTTAAAAAAACAACCAATATTTTCTGCCTTAAAAGAGACCCAAGGAGTGGGGAAAAACCCAGTCTTAAAGGGCAAATTGCACAACAATGCTCTAGGGGTGCTAATTGCCATTTTAATTTCATTATTTTACATGTGAGAAGGCTGGAATGGGGGCCGCTGGGGGGTGCCACAGAGCTGCAGGCCACCCCTTGTGCACTTATGTTTTAAAGGGACAAGCACTCTTTTAAAGGATAGAAACCTTGCAATCATTTTGTTGAGATCTTTTCTGGTATCCAGATATAATATGATTTTCTTTATAAAATCAAGAGCAGACTCTTGTAATATGATGAAGCAAGAGCTTGGGAAATAAATTTAACAAAATAATTAATTGTGAATCCAGTTTTCAAGCAAAAATATATGTTAGTTGTTGTATTAATCATTTCTTGAGAGATCAGTAGTCTTAGCATTTACCTCCTCAGCTGTTATGTGAGGGAGTCAGTGGCTGTTTCCTCCAATTCTGAAAGTTAAAATAAGGGTTATTCACTGCTTACGAAAGCTCAGGACCCTGTATGCTTCTTCTTCTCTAATTTCTACTCAAGCTTCCTTCCTCAAATGGAGAGCTAAGCAATGAAATATGATGTACTTCTCTCATGCCACTGCAGGAAGTATGGCCAGCTGCCAGTCACATTAGATGGTATGGCCTAAGAGTGATGCAATGTCATATTTTGTCATGTTACTCTTTATTTGAGGAAATAAGTACAAGTGGTAATTGGAGAAGTAACAGCATAGAGCCGCTGTGCTTCTATAAGCAGTATGGGATCCTTGTTTTGATGTTACAATTAGAGACTGTTCTCCTAACCTCCAAGCCACCTTGTTATGTTAACATTTCACATGCCCCTCTAAAATTAATGAGTTCTTTTTTAACCCCCACCGCCATAGTCATCATATTATTTTGCAAAAGAAGCACTACCATGTTTCCCCGAAAATAAGACACCGTCTTATATTTATTTTTCCTCAAGAAGACACAGTATGGCTTATTTTCAGGGGATGTCTTATTTTTATTAAGTATGGTACAACAATCTACATTTATTCAAATATAGTTAAGTCGTCTTCTTCTGGAACATGGTCATAACTCTCCAAACCCGGAATTCCATCCTGAATTTCTTGTGACTCCATTTCCTTTAGAACCATTGGCCCCAATCTTTCATGTCGAGAAATAGAACTCTCATTAAATGAGCAGCTCTTATCCATGTAACCTGCTCGGAGTGCACTGGCAACAACACTGTCAGTGATTTTATCCCATGAATTCTTCACCCAAATCACGACCTCTTGCAGGCTAGGTTTCACAAAGTTTCCTTGCTGATTTCTTGTCATTCTATTTTCAATGTAGTCGTTAATTTCCATATGCAAATGGTCTTTGAATGGCTTGTTTATTGCAATATCAAGAGTCTGCAGATAGGCAGTCATTCCTGCAGGAATCATTATTTGATCTATTCTTCTCTCTGCAAGGAGGTTCTTCATGTCTTTAGCACGGTGAGTGCTGGCTGAATCCCAGACTAGCAGACCTCTTTGGCCACCTCGCAAAACAAGTGGCAGCATTCAATCAAGCCACTTCCTTATAACTGCTTGTGTGCACCAGGCTTTTTTGGTTTCAAGAACATAAATGCCAGAAACACGTTCAATCTTATCTTTCTTGCCCTTGGTGATGATAAGAAGTGTGGCTTTCTTTCCATCCAGACGAATTGCCAAAATACAGGTAACACGTGAAATTTCGTAACCAGTGGACGGAACGTAGATTGAGGAGGCACCCCTCTGTTCAATTGTCATTTGGGCTCCTTGACCCATAAACACTGTAGTTTCATCCATAGCAATCGTGTTGCAAAGTTGGTATTTAGAAAAGTCGATGCCATCAACAAAGGACTTGAATGCACGTGCTCGCTTAATAACTTCAGCATCTTCCAACTTAAACAGTGTTGTTGATTTTCTGAGAGACAGTTCATATCGCTGAAGGAAGCCATCCAGCCAGTGTTGTCATGCTTTGAATTCTGGGGATATTTTGAATTGTGGTGCCATTGCAAGGGCAAATGCTTGAACATCAGCCCTGCGCACAACCAAAGCCTTTGCTCTCCTGTCAGCAATCCATTCAGTGATCATGTCTTCCAGCTCAGGAAATAAGGGTTGCCGACCTGAACCACACTTACGCTTCTTAGCATTTCCTCTGTCAACCTGTAGACTGAGGTTATCATATTCTGCCCACCATTTTTGGGCCATTCGGATATCCAACTTCTTCTCTTTGCAGAAAGCCATAAGATTCTTGTCCTGGGAGTCCTCCACAATTCCTTTCTTGTACTCAACAGAATAACTCTTTCTTTTTGCACTCATCTTGTCTGGGGGTACAGATACTCAGGAAAAGCAGAGATAGGCGAGCAAAGCTGATGTGTAAGGGCTGGCTTATTTATCAGGGATCCAGTGAGAACTGGGTCCAATCTGCACAGTGTAGCTGGGATGATCTCTCTGGGCTCAGTAGCAGACTGCTTGCTGAAGCTTGTCCCCTATCCTCTGGTGTTTGTGTGGGGTGAGAGAGATCCACAGACTGTTGCTGGTCAGTGCTGGGGAGCAGCAGCTTTACTGGTGTTTGTGGGGGGTGAGAGACACCCACAGACTGTTGCTGGTTGGTGCTGGGGGAGAGAGACCCACAGTGCTGAGTAAAATGGCAGCCACAACTTTACTTCTTCCCCCTGAGGACACACAATACCTAAAGCAGAGCGTCCTGCTCCTCACTTCACTGAGGAGACTTTTACTTTCACTTTCCTGCCATTTCCACACTGGGCTTCTGTAATGGTGCAGAGCGACCTCTCATGGAGGTCTTCTGCACCCTAGAGTGGACTGGCGTGGATTACGTTTTGTAGTTCCACACCAGAATCCACTCAGGAGCGGCCGGAACTAGCTGCACTGCATGTTTTTTTAAAACCTCTTTTTCGAGGTTTTTAAAAAGCACGGAGTGCGCAACCCCATGCTGCTCCGTCTCCCGGCTCCGACGTGGATTTGCAGGTGCGTGCAAGTGCGTTGTCGACGGCGGGCGGAGGCCAAGCAGACACGGGGCGAGCAGCTGGAGCTGACAGCATTTATTAGCAGCCAATAAACAGAGGGTTACAGCACCCCCACAGGCAAGCCCCAGCACAAACGTAAATCAGCCCCAAAGCAAAGGTTAAGTCCCAAAGTAAATGCTGGCTACTTCCTAAAGCAAAGAAAGGGTTACTTCACCCAAGCGAAGACAAAGTGCTCGGCCGCCAGGGAGGCTGGACGCGGTCGCTGGAGGGAGGGGCTGGATCCGGACACAGGCAGAGGATGACACGGAAGACTGACGGTTGTTGTTCCGTGTTCCTCCCCTCCCAGTGCCCGTCCTAAGTAGCTCCCTGGCCCAGCGGTGACCAATCAGGTCCAGGCTCACAGCTGAGAGCCCTCTGCCTGCCACCTGGCCTCACAGCTGAGAGTTCTCAGTCCACAGCCGCTTCTCCAGCAGCCGCCGGGACCGGTGGACTGCCTCTTCCCCTGCCGCCGTTGCCGGAACGTGGGAGGAGGGGCGGCAGTTTCCTCTGAGTCGGAGCCGCGGGTGGGCGGAGCCCCCGGACTGAAGCTGGGGTCCGCCCTCCCCGGCGAGCCTGCAGGTGCCCCATCCGCCGGGGCAAGCCCCGGCCTGGCCCCAGTGCCGCTAACGGGCCCGTCCGCGTCAGCGGGGACCTCCCAGGCGTCCGGGCCTTCCCCCGCATCGGCGGCGGCCCCCAAGGCGTCCAGGCCTTCCCCCATGTTGGCGGCGGCCTCTGAGGCGTCCAGGCCTTCCCCCGCGTCGGCGGCGGCCTCCGAGGCATCCGGGGCTCCCCCCGCATCGGCGGCGGCGGCGGACCAAGCCGGGCCCATGACATGCGTGCCTGCAGATCTGCCGGGGGCGGGCTTCTGGCTGGCGAGCTTCTCCGGTTGGTGGAGAGCCTCCACCAACCGGAAGCCACCATTTGGGACATTGCAGGACTGTGGAGCAGCGAGCTCGCGCTGCTCCACGTGGTGACGGACTTACCCGGCTGCCAGTAAGCTCCATTTTAGGGTGTTTTCGCCCGTCCCCCACATGCGGAAAGGGCCGATGCCTCAGCTTGCAGCACGCACAGAACGACCGGGACCTGACAGGGGGAGCCAACCTTGTTGATGGGGCTGCCTGCACCTCTCTGGTCACCTCCGAGATAGCAGCTGTCACGATGGGGCAGATGAGAAGGGCTGCCCGTCTTCTTTACCGCTCCGCGCTGGTACGCTGCATAGCCACGCCTATCACTATGTCTTATTTTTGGGGTGTGGCTTATATTGCACAAATGCTTGGAAATCCTGCTACGGCTTATTTTATGGGGATGTCTTATTTTCGGGGAAACACAGTATGTGCTCTTGTTTACCCCCACCTCCAATAATTCAATACAGATAACAGAATATTTCAGTATAATGATCCTGTCATATGCAACAAAACTTACCTATTTTGGTGACCTTACCTAAGGAGTTTGTTATGACATACTAGAAAACAGTGGGAAAAATCTCTTTGCAGCTAACTTGAAATGTGTGTTACGGGCTTAAAACAAGAGAATAGATTAACAGTTTCAGTCTTCCAGAATCTGATTTCAAACCACTAATTTGTAATTAAACGTTTGCAGGGTGGAAATCCCCACCAAAACACGAGTGGAGAGATGGGCCTTCAATTTTAGTGAGCTGATGCGGGATCCCAAAGGCCGCCAGAACTTCCAGCTGTTCCTGAAGAAAGAGTTTAGTGGTGGGTGTGAAATAGTGCCTACTTTTCTTTCAGTTTTGCTTTTGTGTTGCTGGAGGACACAGATGTTACAATCAGCTAGCTGAGATGAATTTCATTTGGAGAACACTATTGCCTCCTTTTGCAGTAGGGGAGGTGATAACAGTGCATCCACACAAAGGGAATAACTCTGTATAGCTTTTATGGATGGCCTTGTTGTAGAAGCAGCCACCCATTAACTTGGAATATAAAAAAAGTAATACATAATATTTGTAACCACAAAGGATCCTTTGTGTCATATCAAAAGAGCTTAGACACACAAAACTCCTACACTTTACAGTATGTATATCTGGATGTTAAAAAATAGGGCATGAAATAAGATGGCTAGATTAAAGGGCTCCCATATTTTAATATGTGCATAGAAGAGAGAATTATAGAAAGAGCAGCTTATCATAGCTGAGGGTTACCATATGTCCTCCTTTTGCAGGACAAGTTATCTTTTTCAGAGCTAAAATTCCTGTTGTGCTGGATTTTTATAACATCAGGTGTTCTTACAAAGTCTGGAATGGAGGAGAAATGGGTGATCAGGTAGTGGAGCTCTGAGGAGAAGGAAGAGAGACATGCCAGTTTAAAGTAGGGTGAGGGAAGCCCCCAAAGCAGCCAGCCTCAGTTCTGAGGGTTACTGAATGACTCAACAGTTTCTAGCTGGGGTCAGGGCTGCCACTGCCATTGTCACTGGGGCTGCCCTCTTCCTCTTTCTTGAATGGAAGGCTTGTCAAGGAGGAGGTTGGTGAGGAGGAGAAAGGCAACCCCACAGCCATTGCAAAGATGGTGCCCAGCCACAAGGAAGGTCTATCTTGTCTGTTGGACTGACTCAACTGCGACGTAATTCCTTTTACAATTGCCCAGAGCGTATAGGGTATTTAAAGTGGTGGTTTGAAGTAGTCAGTAAATGTGCTCTTCTTTTTACTCCTCAAAATATGACATCCCTATCATAGGTGGTATGGTGGGAAAAGCTGCATCTACAGATCTTCCCTCTCCCAGAAAACTAACTGAGGTCTTCCTTTGCATTTGGCCAACTGAGAGGGATAGTAATTCTGATTTGCATATTTATCTAGAAGATTTTATATAATATGTTACTATGTCTCTTTCCCTTTTAATTCAGGGGAGAATTTGGGCTTTTGGGAAGCTTGTGAAGATCTAAAATACGGAGACCAATCTAAGGTGAAAGAGAAGGCAGAAGAAATTTACAAGTGAGCATAGTACAGAGTTACAAAATTATTTCTGTCCTTTTAAAAAAATTAACTTCTTTACAGTGCTATTCGTATAAAAAATAAAACATGAATGGAAGAGTAAAATTTTATTTGTAAAGCATTGATACTCCATGCAATTTGGATATAGGGTTCATGTTTCACATCTATATCTCTGCCACAAAATAGATGCAGAAGTGGTGTTAAAGTGAAGGCTCATGTGAATCCATTCTAGGAATGTAATGAATAGCATACTTACATGGAAACCAGTGCTGTGGTGTTCAGCCGTGTTTCAAATTTTCTCAGAATTATTTCTAGCACCTTTTTTCCCCTAGCACTGGAAGGCTTAGTTAGCCACAGAGTCTAGGAGCCTTGCCTTGAGAAGATTTTAGAACAACCTAATTGAAATGTCAGCCAAAGCCACAAAAGAGAGACTTAATGCTTTGTGTGGGTGGGTGGTGTCCAAAGTATAATTAATGCTTCACAGCATTGCATTTGAAAACATAGCAAGATGCCTTATACTAAGGCAGACTAGTACTGTTCACCTTGACTAGCAGCAGTGGATCCCTAGCATTTCAGGCAGGATTCTTTCATGGACCTATCAGGAGATCCCTAGTATCTCCTGGTGGTTCCTATCCAAATACTAACCAAACCTGACCTAGCTTATCTTCTGAAATCAATTGAGACTGGATATCTTTAGGGTGGTATAATAATGATAATAGAATATTAGTCCATTATTGTATAATAATATTAGTATTTATATATCACTTCTATGCCCTATCAAGGCCTTAAAAATGAATTTTACTATTACATAGAAACCAGTAAAATCACAACACAATAAAACACCACTCTTTAAAAAACAAGCCACAACAATTTTAAAAAATTGCAAATTTTTAATGCAGTGGGAATGTCAGTAGCATGGTGAATCTGCTCTAGGCTTCAGTCTAAACATTAAAGAAATCATCCACAACACTGAGCTCATTTTTGGGGACTTAAGTTGGACTAGAGCCCAAGACAGATTCACCGTCCTACTAATATGGAAACCACCCACTCTCACCGTCTTCTTTTTTTTAGTAGAGGGCCTACAGCAGCTTCTTCTAGAGGAGTTGGAACATAGTCATCTTTTTAAGAAACATTCACAGCTTTCACCAACCATCAGCCAGCCTTTTCCTGTTTGCTTTTTATCAGCCAGGATGTGCACAGGTCTAAATAAGCAAGCGGTGACCTCAGTCCTGCAAGTAACATATCTAGGGATGGGCCAACCGAATCCTCAAATCCTGGGCAAGGATATGAGATTCTCGAATCTGAATCTCTGTGCCAAAATAGGCAAACCAAATCTTTCAGTCCACCAACTAAATAGTTTGTTGGAGACTGGGATGCCTGAAAACCTAGGAGACCAGGACTCCTGATGAAAACCTGTTTTCCCTTGGAGTAATAATGGCCTTTGCTAACAATTTCAGAAATTACAGCTGGGGTTGTATTCTAAGGTATTTAAATTGAACATTTCATATTGAAGTTCAGCACTTGACTGGAAGCTACAGGCTTGAGATTTCAAGGACAGCTGAAACATTCCTTTGTATAGCTCCCTTACAAACCTCTTTTATATACAATTCTGGGATTTATTGTTTTACAAGCTGCCACAGCCTTCTCTGCCAAAGTGTGCTGGTGCATCATCAAACTACAAACCCCAGGATGCCAGAAGGAGCTATGCAAAGAAAAGCCAGGTTTGACCTGGATTAGCTCTGTACTGTAGTGGTCCTGTTTACACAGGCAGGAAAAGGTGGGATTAATCCACATTTTCCTGCTTATGTAGAAAGGGCCTTCGTGTCATTTTCAATCTGGGGAGAACCTGAGGCAAAACTAGGACAATTGTCTTGGCCAGATTTCTTCAGAGGGAGGTTTCCCTTTGCCTAGGCTTTTGCTAAGGCTGGGAGAGTGTGTCTTACCCGAGATTATCTTTCTTTCCCTTGCTTTTTAAACCCTTTTTAAAAAAAGGATTCAAAAGATTCGAGATTCGTGAGATTCTCAGATTCTCAGAATTGGATTCGGAAAATTCTGGATTTGTTCCATCCATATGTTCAGTCTGAACATGTTGAAATGCATCTGTCAAAACTGGAAGAAATAGTAGCCATCATTTTCTCACTAGAACCAACTATCCATGTCCAAGTAGGAGACAATAAGCAATTTTTAATATCATGAAAGTGTCTTGTAGTTTTATCACAGCTCATTGGTTCCCAAGGGATTCTCCTCACTCCCCTGGAATCTCGAACGTAATTGCCTTAACCTTATGAAACAACTCTGGATGAGACATGGTTGACACAATACAGGCAGAAAAAAACTTCTAAAACAGTGGAGATCCTCAGGCTATCAATTCATGTAACGGAGAGCAGGACATTGAGATTTGCCTTAGTACCTGAAGAATCTGCTTGAATTCTTGTTTACCATATAGCCTATTTCTGCACTAGCCTGTTATAGCGCTATGATTCCACTTTCAACATCCTATGGAATCCTGGGGTTTTCAGTTTCGGGAGGGGCCAAGTGGAAGAAATGGCCAGAGTCTCCTCTTCATTATTTTTCAATTGCAGAACCTTTTTGGCACCAGGAGCAAGGCGTTGGATCAATATTGACGGTACTACTATGGGCATCACAGTCAGAGGCCTCAAACATCCTCATCGCTATGTCTTAGATGCTGCGCAGACTCATATTTATATGCTAATGAAAAAGGTTTGTCATTTTGCTTCGAAATCCACATTGCCTTTTCCAACTATTCAAGCCACTTCACTGTCATTCCCAAACAAATTTATTTATTTGTTTATTATTTAAGGTAGAGTATTTGCATTTGGTTTAAAGGTGAATCAGCTAGTGAGTTCTGCATGAGTCTGAAGAAAACCCATTACAAAAAAATAGTATTGGGAAAGCTCTTTGTAGCTTTAGCTCAGACCTGATTTTGACCACACAAAAACAACCAAAAATAAGACAATTCCAATTCCTTATTTGAAAAAGTAGGAACTGATGTGTTCCTTCTGCATAGAAAAGTACTCTTCTAAAAATCAAACACTGTCAGTGCATTTTAACTTATGCCTGTACTGCAGCCACAAGGTTGTGAGTTCAGTCCTGCCAGGCTCCAGGTTGACTCAGCCTTCCATCCTTCCACAGGTCGGTAAAATGAGTACCCAGCTTGTTGGGGGCAATTAGCTAAAATACATGTAGACCTCTTAGAGAACACTTAGCTGAGAAACATTTAGAAGGCCATCTTGCTTCATGCTACATGTCTTAACTTCAATTGAGCCGTGCAGTTCTATCTTCAGCACTTACTAGACTTTGGTCCTGAGGTGTTTTGGACTTCAACTCCTGGAAACACCAGCCAACTTGGCCAACTCCCAGGAATTCTGGGAGCTGAAGTTCAAAACACCTCGAGGACCAAAGTTTGAGAGCCACTGATCTACAATGCAATGGGATGCAAGCTGTAAAGGGTATTTCCATAGTGATAGCTCAGGCTACCATATCAAGCCATGGACCTCTTAGATTCATACTACAGGACATTTAAGAAGACAATTCCAACTTATTATTTACAACCATAAGGTATAAATCCAGTTGTTATCCACTGAATCAATGGGACTTACGTGGATGTTAGCAATTGATACAGTGAGTCTATTGTAATTGCAACTAACAATTTGTTTTAGGCTTATCTTCCTAAAACTTGTATTTAAAAATGGAGGAGAGCAGCTATTGGTACACTTAGCCCTTCTAGAACAAGAATTTTTTCCAGTCCTTACAGGATGCTTTGGCATCTGAGAAAACAACTTAATTGGCCCCAGCTTTGTTGTGAATTCTAACCACATGAGCATTAATTTAGCCATACCAGGAGCAACAATAGGTTTCCATAATGCACACATATGTGAAGAAGAGATGTTCTTTGTATTACTGGGTGAGATTCTGTTCTCTCTCCCCAACTCCCAGTCTGACTCCTAAACAACTGTAAGGAGAGATGATTTTAATTAGGATGCTTGTAATCTATAACTACCAGTTTCCTTTTCTTCTCCCCAGTAGGATTCTTACGGTCGCTATTTAAAGTCACCAGTATATAAAGAAATGTTGTCCAAGGCAATTGTACCAGAAAAAGCAGTGGAAAAAAGGCAAGTCAGTTGGGATTTAATTATGTGTTATTTGGTGTTGGTTTAATTGGAGGCACAAAAACAAAATGGAAGGCCTGAGTAACATTGGATATGAATTAGATGTTTGCATAATTTAAAGTACATCTTTCATGCGGGGCAGGGGATGTCTGGCTCAGGTATAAATATTTGACTGTTTTACCCTCACAGGTAAAGATTAATAATTTCCATAGATTTCTCCCTGCTGCAGAAGGAAATGATTATATCTATGCAGTGCTCAGATGGTATCTGCACATTCCAAAGTGTTCCAGAAAATTATTTGTAAATAGTTTTGTGTGTGTGTGTGTGTGTGTGTAGTTTTATTGGACAAGAAACAGATTTTTAAAAACAAAACAAAAACAAAACCAATACTGTTTTCAGATAACTACATGCTTTTTGTGCAGTATTTTTGGATTTTGTACAAAGAACATCAGCCTTGCACCAAACACACATGGGTATCTGGAAACAGTTTTTTTCCTGCCCAAAAGAATTATTTTTGGATTAAAATCCATATACTTTTCATACAAAAACAAAACAAAACAAAACAAAAACACAACCCTACATGTATTTGTGAATAACGACGAAGATTACTTCAGTACCTATCAGAAACAAATCATAACCCTCTTTTGGAGTCAGATGTGCAGGAAAGAGAAGATTGGTCTTTGTGGAAAAATCTTCCGCTTTAACATGAGTTTACATGTGCTGTGACCACTAAGATACAAATTCCCCTTCTGAAGGTACTTTAAAGCACAGCTGAACAGAAATAGCTACACCTTGTAGTGCTGTTGGTTGTCATGGAAACCATTCTAGAGTATTCCAATGGGAAGGTTTCTGAGGCCGATTTATTGACACTCAAAAGTAGCAGTAACAAAAATAATTTGCTGTCTGTGCAGAAGGGACGCCTTGTCCCAACGTGGCAGGATGGGGTGTACTAATTGTTTAGGCCATAGGTAAAAATAATACAATGTATAGTGTGCATGCATACACGCACACACACTTGAAATATTTGTATACCACTTCTCATTTGAATGCAATCCTAAGGAAACTTGTAGCACTGTGAAAAAATGAAAGAGTAACAAGAACAAGGCTTTGCCCAATGCATGAACTTTGTTTTGCATGCATTTTCTCAGTAGCCTTACCAACTTGTACAGTAGACACTCTCTCCCCTTCCCTCTCTATATATACAAAAAAAATTACTTAGTGGGCTGATATATATATATATATATATATATATATATATTATATACATACACACACACACACACACACACACACATACATACACATACACATATACACACACACACACACATAAATATACATACATATATATACACACACACACATACATACACATACATGTGTGTGTGTGTGTGTGTGTGTATCATTATATTACATTACAGAGTGGGCTGGCTAAGGCTATGAAATATTTTTTTAATTTTACTTATTAGTGGTGTCTCTAAAGTGGTGTCTCTAAAGCTCATCCCATGAGCTAGTGACAGAAGTGAGATTTGAAATAGTCGTGCACACCACATTTCCTGTGTGAACTCTGCTGACCACTTTGCAGCTCTTTGGACTAAAGGCACAGGTCTGCTGCTGACTGTGTAAACACACTAGTGGAGGAAAGTACTGTGGCCCTGATAAAAGCAATTAGAATGACCAGTATCAATCAAGATGACTTTGTAGGTTAAAAAACCCATCAGAACAGTTTACTGGACTAGAGATGTTTCTCATCTACTATTGATAACATTTGGACTCCTCTTGAGAATACAAGCCTTGGATCTGTCTGAGTTAGGGAGAGTTCAAAGTTAATCTGTGTAAGATTTGTCTAGACAGAGAACTGCCACAGTTTAATCAAAACCAGATTTTAGAGAAATCAGATTAAGCATGTGTTTGAAATATTCTACAAGCTTGAGTGCTTTATACCCATCTATTTTGAGGCTGGTTCACATTTTATGTGTCAGTTGTGTTTGCTGTGCCAAAATCTATGTTTTTTTCACTAAACACACAAAGTGTGAAAGGTAGAGGCGAGTGCTTAAACATGTAACTGGGAAATACTGGGAGCTATGGACAGGCTAGGGCAGGGCTTTCCAAATGCTGTGCCGCAACAAATTAGTGTGTTGCCTGATGTGTGTAGGTGTGTCACCTACAATCTTGGAAATGTATGTTATTATTTATAAATCATATATTTTTGAAAATTTATGAAAGCTTTTCATGAGATATGTTGTGTCCCCATACATTTTGTTATTATAATTTATGTATGTGTCTGTATGTCTTATAAGGGGTTGGTTTAACCTCCGGTTTCCTAGTAAAACTGAATTACTGTGTCGCAAAATGATGCATGTCTAAAAACATGTGTCACCAACATGAAAAGTCTGGAAAGTTCTTGTAGGGCTTCCCCTGTATCAGGAACCTGCCCCTTATGCTTAGATGATAACCAGTTCACATGTAGCAAACAGCTAAAGCAGCTTTTAAACTATTTTCTGTAGCCATGCCACCATAATGCCATGCTATTTACACCTATGTTAATTAGATATGATTCAGCGTCTTAAAATTCCCTGCAAAGATAGATGAATAACTGTTGAACTTTTCAAAGTATTTCAGACTGCAAGCCTATACTGTATTTACCAAGGAGTACGCTCTCATTGGTAGTATTGGTGCAGTGGTTTGAGCATTGATCTATCACCCAGCAAGACCTGGGTTTGATTCCCTGCTTGGCCATGGAAACCCACTGGATGACTCAGCCTCAGAAAACCCTGTGATAGATTCGCCTAAGGGTTGCCATAAATCGGAAACAACTTGAAGGCACATATCAACAACAGGCCCCATTAAGTCTTGTGGGATATACTTCTGAGTAGACTGGGATAGGATTGTGCTATAAAATGGGGCAATAAACGATTTTTGATAAATAAAAATGTAGGCAACCTTTGTGAGTGGTATTTTTCCTAATTAGCATCTTTTAAATGCTTATTTAGGAAAATATAGAAAAAATTTCATTCACATCAGTGGCATGTATTTGCCACATAAAACGTACTCCTTTGAATAATCCCACCAATGATAGTAAGAGTGTTGAATGTTTTCAGAAGATGGATGTGATTGCCTTTATCTGAGATCAGGCCAACTGCAAAACAAAATTTGTTAAAAAGGACTCACCGAGAGTCAAAGTCTCACAAATAATGTTGTATATGCCTAGTTAGAAGAGTCTCCAAGGAGTTTGCAAGTGTCAGCTTCAAATTTGCATTTTGACAAGGTCTGCAACATCTGTGAAGTTTATGCAGTTTGCATCTCAAAAAACAACCATCCCCAATACAGTTTTCAAATGCTGCTGTGCTATGTGAGCCTTTTTTACCCCTCCAGCTCTGCCACATGAAATCATGCTTGTTACTACATGCATTTGAATTATAATTCACACTCCAGGCAGCTTCCTGATTATGCTGAAACAAAGATTGGGCAAGCAGATATTTCATGTGAAATGCCTTTTTATATTTCTTTTCAATTGATCAATGTTATTGATAACCAAAGCATAGCTATAAGTGAGGGGGTATGCACATTTCTCCCCCCAAATAAGAATTCTGTCCCCTCAGTCAGGTCTCCAAATTTCTAGCACTGCAGAGAGTGAGATACTGAGAAACATTCATACCAAGAACTCTTTATATATTCTGTGTCTGATTCCCTTAGTAAAGAACTTCACTTTGCTTCTTTTCTGGGGGTGCCTAAACTGTGTTTATAAATACTCAACTGAAGTGTTAAGTTACTGCAATGCTGGAAATTTGAGGACTGAAAGGGAAAAAATGGAGGGGAGGAGAATTCTAATTTGGGGCAGCAATGCCTTCATTTTGCGTCCTCCCCACCTCCTGTCATTAACAAGTATTGAAAGGGAAGACTGTACAAGCATGCCAAGTATGGCATGGGTATACTGGGAGATGCATTTAAACCTTTTTTGTCCTTGTAGCTGATGTGGAAAATGGAGGGAGTTAGAATTTCCCAGGGTGTAGGCCCTTTTTGGGAAATTCTATGAAAGCTAAAACTGTTAGGAATCATCCTTCTTTTAGCAGAGTGGCAGAAAAAGCATGCCCAAATTTCTGTGTCACTTCCCTGAACTAAACTGACTAAGAATATAAATCAAGGCAGGCAGTTTCAGGTTACAAACTAAGAAAAGTTTACTAGTGGCTTTTACATTTACATATGCTTTGGGGAACCTGCATCCTAACTAATGAATAGATCAGGTAAGATAGTAGCTTCATTCTTAACTCACCATCTTCTTGATGGAGATGTGAAGCATGATTGGAGAGAAGGAAGAAGAAGCAAAAATGGAGAAGAGAAAGAGAGAGAGATTTGAGAAGGGTGATCCTATATAAGACCAATGGGTCACATGATCTGGTCATCTGAACACCAAAAGGTACGGAATGGTCAATTTGTGCAGCAAAATGAACTGGCAGTTCCTTACGCATAGCCCAGAAGACAAGGAGTTCCATCTGAAGTCGTGTAAATGGGCCACAACTTGTGCAATGGCACTTCTCTACTGCCTTCCCCCGCATCTCCTCCATCCTGCCAAGTTCTTCCTAGTTCTACTTCGGATAGTCTCCATATCCTCTGGAGGAGATCTTGAGCTGCATGAGGAACACCCAAACAGATTCAGCAGTATGCATAACTCCTTTAAAGTTCAGGCTTAAACCTGGAACAGATCCACTGACATGGAAGCCATCACTGCAGCCAAAGCATAAGCATTTCTCAATTACATAAGCATTTCTGTCAGACGAGTTATAGATGGATAACTTTAAATGGCTAAAGTAACACCTGGATAGTGTATAATTTGGAGCATGTGTGTATATAAATAGATGGTGGTATAGAGGGTCTTCCAATGCCAAATTTCCACTGATACATGCTGTGCCATCAGAATTTGATGGCATCTGGTGTCAAAGTATTTGGCATGGCTTCAAAACAAATAGCCATGAAGGTTTTCCTAAGCTTAGGGAAAATACTCATAGCCAAATAAGAGGTTTTGTTATGGTACTGTTCATATTTCCAATACCATATGGGGAAAATGCATTAAGATAATTTGCCTATCAAATGTAATGTTTTGATCAAAGATTCATTCTTGAAATTTAATATTAGCTGAGAAAGGCCTTGGAAATCTACAGATGTATATAGAAAGAGTGTTGTGTGAGCCAGTTTTGCAATACACAGTTTTGATAGATAACTGTCTGGGATATCTTTCAGTTTCCTCATATTGTTGAAGGTAGCCTGCTTCAAGGTTGCTAGAGTGCAGAGGTAAATGTTTAGAAAAGAGTTTTGCAAAATTCCCAGTTTTGCAACCTACAAATTATTTCAGCTCCATAAATGTGCTTCATAGTGAATCTGACCCACTACTCTACTTTGCAAAAGCTTTAAAATAGGATCATTCAGAAAAACACTTCTAGTGCAGTAAAATTTTTACTACACTGCATATCTCTAATATCTATGGCTCTAGCAATCACAGATTTTATTATTTCAACACAAGCCTTCCTGGATAACTTCAGTTGAAAAATACTCCAAGATATTTTAAGACTTTGCTTCATTAGATGGTTAACTAATAGCCAACAAAATTTATAAGACTGCTTTCCAAAGACCATCACTTTGATTTTGCATAATTTATCATTAATTTTGTCTGTACAAATGTATGCATTACTCGGGCTTTAGCTGTTTACTGCAGGGATTATAATGTGCAGCAAAGAGGTCTATGACACCTTTGAAGCTAATGAGTTTTATTTGACATAAGCTTTCATAGACAGCAGCTCACATCAGGATATACTTCTGGGGAAACTTGCTAGTCTTTGAGATGCAAAAGGACTCAGTTGTTTCTGGCAGTGACTTAGACTTGAGTCAATTGAGTCACTCAGATCGGACTCAAGTCACTTCAGTAACTTGACCTCGACTCAGCAATAAAGGACACACTAACTTGACTTGAGTTGTGACTTGTATATTTTTAGTGACTGACTTGCTGCTCTTGGTTCAGTAAGATAACCCATTCATCCAGAAACTTTATGACTTTGAACAAGACTTCCATCTTTTTTTGCCTACTGGTCATGTGGCGATCTGTCTCAAGCCCAAAGCTTGAGCATATTTGATGGAGGGAACAGCAAATGCATTAGGCAATGGATTTGAGGTGAGGTTGAGGTCTGATCAGCAGCCTGTCCCCACTGCATATTGGAAGAGCCTTCTAAAACTTTTTCTAAGAGCAGAAGGCAAAACTTGGTCCCAGAGTGCAGGGCACATTTCTCAGAGGGGAACAGCAAATGTGTTAAGCAATGGGCTTGAGGAGGAAGGATCCTTCCTTCTAAAGTTTTTGAAGCTTCAGTAATGGAAAGCAAGAAGGATCCTATTCCCCACTTCCAAAAAATCTCCAGTTTGAGGACTGGGGAGCAAGAAGGACCCCATTCCCCACTTCTGAAGCTGCAGACCCTCGTAAGCCCACTGACCCCCCCTCATTTTTTTCTGCTAAAGTTGACTCCCACACTTGAGACTTGACTTGAAAGTACCTTGCAAGGACTTGAGACTCAGCTTGAGACTTGAAGGCAAAGACTTCAGACTTGGACTAAAAAATGCATCACTGGCAAACATGGCTACCCTTTGGGAAACACGAAACACTGGCATGCAGGCAGTGACAAACACCAGCATTATGTACAGCATAGGCTAGCTAAAGTGGGCCTCAGCCTTGGGATAAAAGAGAGAGAAGGTGAGAACCTCCGAGTTTACCATCAGTTGCGGTCTCTCTTTCAATGTGATTCCACCCTTTGATTCATTCCTTGTCTGTATAAACAAATCAATGAGTGTAGAGAATGTTATCCCAGGGTAATTGTAAACAGGCAGTGATTAATCCATCAGCACACAGCGGGTTGGAAGTGGCTTCTCAAAGTGCCTACGCTCCCTGCCTCTCCAGCCACCTCCAGATATGTTTGCCTTTCACTGTCAAGCACAGTAACCTCCTGTTTTTCTCTCGCCCTCTTGTTTCCTTTCAGCTCTAATAAACGCAAACACCTCCGCTCCAGCCCGAGCCCAGTCATCTTGAGGCAACTGGAGGAGGAAGCCAAGGCCAGAGAAGCAGCAACCAATGTGGACATCACCCAGGTTATGAGCAAGCTGGATCGCAGAAGCCAGCTCAAACCGGAGGCCGCCCCGCCTGCTAAGTAGAGCCCAGATGTTACAAAGCACATTGCAGGGGTGGGGTGGGGTGGGGTGGGGGGCTGGCTGCAAAGAGGAGGCCGGCTGAATGTAGGGCTTGCACTTCCTGCCCCCTGGCTGCAGGTGTCAGTGGTGCTTCGCTGTTAGTGAGCACTCTTTCTCCAGCCTCCCTCCCTCCCTCTCCACTGCAACATGCTGTTGCCATGGCACCCAGAGCCGTGTGTGTCACTTTGTAAGCCATTGCCGATTAGAACAGTGGAAACACAGATGGCAAAGGAGTCGCCTTGCGAGCCTTGAGCCTCGCAGTGACTTTCCCCCGTATCAAATGGGCTCGTTTTACAAGCCCGGGGAACAATGTTTTCTGTAAACTGCCTGAAACATCCCTCCCCAGATCTAAAAATTCAAAAGTCTAGATGCCATGGCAACTGGCTGTCTTCTTCTCTCACTGCTTGGGAGTGAGGGAGGCAAGGAGGAAAATGTGCTGTGAGAGACAAGGCAGAACTCAACTTGGTTTTCAGCTGTGCAGCTGGAGACTGAGCAATACTGCTGAAAGATTCATTCTCTGTCGGAGGAGGGACAGTTCAGGGCTCAGATAACGGTTCCCATATTGTGAAAGGGAAGCTAGTAGGAAATAGGGTGCATGCTTCAGATTTAACATAGGTTGCTCATCCATTAAATGACCTTTAACTGCCTTGTCATACTCAAAATTAGAGTGCTGAAGTATTTACGAAGGGCAGAGTATTTTCCATTTCTCTTCAGAATAAATGCTTGTGAAAACTGTAGGGATTCTAATCAGTATTAATGTGTTTAAGACTAGAACCAAGAGGTTGCAATTATTTCAGACTAATCATTATGCAGTACACTGACATCTGTGTGTTTGTGACATACATTTGCAGTGTTCTGAGCATTTCTTATTCATTTGAGCAGCATATAAATATCATCTGGCAGGAATGTGATGTGTTGGTAGGCAAGATTGTCAGGTTAGTTCTTTATTTTAGGGAAAACCCCTTATAGACCTTTTTGGGAACTTCTTTATTTCGTGTTAAAGTATGCATTGCTTAGTGGAGACCCCTAGCTGTTTCCACCAAATTCCTAGCCTCAGAAGCCATTTAATTTTCACTGAAGAAAATGTTTACCAAAGTGGGGGATCTGATCTTTTAGTAGAGTTGGCCCGAGAGAATTTATTTCCCAAAGCGAAGAAGCAGATAAAGCCCCCTCCCCCACATTTATTCAAGTCATGGTGGATTTTGAGTACTTTGTGTGCTAAGTTATGCTGGTATGTGAGGCAGAAAATCCCATAACTTCCTCTCTCCATCCCTGGCAGAGAACAACAGTTCAGTAACAATTTCCTGTCCTTTTATGATGCTCAGAATCTACCATCTGTGGCATCCACTTTATTCTGCCTAATGTTAAGACTGGCCACATCTTTTAGGGAGTGTATGAGAAAGTCTAGAGTTACTGGTGTATTAAGGACAGACACCGATGAGTACAGGAAGAGATATCCCTCATAATAGTCATAGGGTCTTCTCTTAAAACTGATGGTGAAGTGATATGAAGGGAAACCAGTCTGTGTTAACTATAAGATGCAGTATATTATATAACTGGCTTATCACAGACTGCCCCAGGTCTACTCATTTCTTGATGCAGCATTTGTGAGAACTGACCCCGAACATATGTGAACAGCAATATTAGCGTGGTCAGGGGAGGCTTTGATAGTAGAAGACCTCATAGTGTGTCATACAAAGAACTGGTTTCATTCTGACGCAGTGGCCTGTGTACAGTAGCATCCTCCTCCTATTATGCATGTTTTAGTTTTCTAGGTTCTAGACATAATCTAGAGGCCACTATCTTCCAGGCTGACATTGTTCCCCTCCAGATATATGTTGTCAGTAAGTACGGGCAGTAAGCATTGTGAATAGAACAGACGATTGTCCATTACAATCTTACACTTATCCTTGATTCATATGTGGACTGTTGATAAACATAGGTCAAAGTTCTCTGTACAGTACAGGTTGAAAGTGCTAAAACAAATGCACTCTTGACCCTTCTTGCCTCCTTCATGAACTGAATCAGAAGGACCCAAAGTCTTGCTCCAAAAAAGATGTCCGCAGAATCAGTTTTACTTAAATGGTCAACACAAAGTAACTCTAGGCCAAGAATTATCTGAAATATTCCAGGAGCTGCTTATGAGCAACAGATTGGAACTGCATAAATTCACAGTAGGCTCACAGTACGCAGCCTATATTTCCATGAGGTTAGTTCAATTGTACACTTTCTACTTCTATCATTTGATTCATCTGTTCTTCTGCATACTTGAAGTTAACGCCCTTTTGTCCCTGCATTTCATCATTTCTTGCAAAATACCAGAATAACTTTGGGAAACAAAGGAACATTGGTAGAATTAGAATACCACTATCAAAAAGGCTATGAGAAAATGTAAGTTTAAGAGTGACAGCAGAGCTCTATTAAACTCTCAGGTTCAAAAATGCAGTTATGGAGATTGGTTCATTAAAATATCCTGACTCTCTGTTTATAAAAAGCCAACATGGGACCACAGAATAGACTAAAGCAGTAGTGTTTAAATCATGTTCTTGAGACTTCTGTTTACACACTGCAGTTCTGTGCAAGCCACCAGTCCTTCATTCCCTGACAGGGCAAGGGCCTAGTTCTGCAATCCCAGGTCTTGATGCTGGACTTGAGTGTTTTTGCTTACAGGAATGGGGTAACTGAACTTTTCAGCAGCTGCTTCATCTTTGGTTGATGGAGGTAGCAAAGTCAATTTTCATTTTGCTGTGATGACTTTTTTTCCTGGAAGGCAAGGAATACAACCCCTAAGTGTCCCCCAGCCTCCCCGACCATGGGAGAGGCCTGTTTGTTTCCCTTCAGCTCTGCAGCCCCATGACAAAGTTAACCGGTGTCAGAGCTTCTTTAAAGACTATTTGCTCACCACTGTTGACTTCCTCCTGCAATGTAGCATTGCAGGACAGTGCTGGCTGGGTTCAAGATTATATTCTCAGTTCAGGTAGAATGACTATAAAGCCTAGAATGTAGTATACTCTTGAATGTACCTCTGAATTGTTTACAATGAGACAACCCAGTTTGGAAAGAATTCACCCAGTGTAGAAAGCCTGAAAACCTCAAGAGTAAACTGTAAACCTGTTGTTGATGTCAAATGTCATGCTGTCTTCCACCTGTGGTTCTTCCTACAAAAAATGTCAATGCACATGTATGAAGTCATTGCTTTTATTTTCGTTTTCTGTTAGATGCCCAAGACAGTTTAGGCTTCATGTCTTGTTAACAAAAAAGCAATGGCCTTCTAACTGGAATTTCAGAATGCTGCTCTTTTTTTTTCTTTTTGTCACCTAGATTTGTCACATTTTCTTCCTTTTATCCCTCTGGTTGAATAAAACTAGAAAGTGAAACTATCATTTTGCTTGTCTGTCATGTCTTTGTCTGCTTTCCATATGTCTTTATTTTGTTCATGCTTTTGCCTTTTACCTTTTTGGTTTGAATCAGCTTTCTTTAAAAAAAAAACCTGATGAATAGTACAAATGTGAATCTGTAAGGTGAAATGCTTGAAAAAGAGAGCTTGAACAACCATAGTTTAATGGTTAATGTGTCAGCATCAGATTTTGCTGCATGTTTTGATCATAAGATAGCCTCTCCTAAAAATGTAGTTAAATGGTTTAACTAGGTCCTTCCACAGCTACATTTGTAGCAATTACAGTGCCTAATAGTTTCCAGAAGGCATTCATTTAAATCCTGATTGTAAGTACAATGGCCCCTCAACTTTTGTGAGGGTTTTGGTGCAGAACTTATGAACATAAAAACCCCACAAATAACTCACACACACCCCACCCAAATGAGCACTCCTTCTCCCCTCTCCATTCCCTTACTTTTTGCCTGGGTGAGTGTACCTTCCTTCTCTGCACCTAGGCAAAATTGGGGGGGGACAGCCATGTGGGTGCAGAAGGCACGTGTGCCCCTCCTCCCTCCGTTCTCCTACCTGTCAGCTGTGTGTGTGGCCTTCTTTCTTTGTGCCCGCCAGAGTGAAAGGCAAGCGAATGGAGGGGGAAAGGCTTGCACACATGAACCTTTCCCCTCCCATTTGCTTGTCTTTTGCAGAGGCACAGAGAGGGAGGGCAGCACCCTTAGATAAAAAGCCAGGTAATGGGAGGGGGAGAATGGATGGGAGGCAAGCGGGCACCTCACAAATAATCAAATTCACGAAGGTCAAACCCCCAAATGTGGAAGGAGGACTGTACTTGTTCACCTTTACTTAGAAGTAAGTCCCCTTAAGTCTGAGGAGACTTACTTCTAAGTATGTGGACATATGAATGTAGCCTTCTTGAAAGTAAACAAAATTTAACTCTGCAACTTTGTGCTTCTGTGCCTCACAGTCCTATGGCAGGTAAAGAAATCAGACATACAGTGAACTGGTTTAAAAGAACAAGAAGCCACTTGGATTTGTTCCTCAAGGTGTGAATGCCTAAATGTCACTCCATCTCATGATGGAAGAACTGTCACTCGACAATCACAAAATAAACTCATTGTTCATACATGATCAAATTGTCCTGTTTCTGGTTGATGGAACTGATCTAGTGGCTTTTGCTGCTACACATTTTGCATTTCTTAATTCACCATTGCATGTATGTACTTTATTTGTGAGTCACTTTTCTGTTCTGTATCCAATGGAATGTACAAAGAATTAAATAAAATTAATTGTTAATGATCCCAGATCTGTTTGGGGAGGCCCTTTTCCTAGACCAATTGCCTCATTTCACCAGGTGGTAATATCTGGAGAAGGGTCTCAGAAAAATACTTTAATTGTCAGGCAGGGTTGCTTGTTTGAGCTCTTGTTCAATATGTTAACTGCCTCTTAAAGCCTGCAGTCCACCTTTTTTAACTTAGGAAAAAAATTGACTTAGAAAAAGTGATATTATTGCTTTAGAATATTATGACTTAGGCCCTTTTTGCAGGACGTTGTCGTTCCACAATGTGGACAGAAGGAGGACAGGATCATGACGACAGTTACACATGATGTTGTTGTGGTCCCGTCCCTGGGAGTCACAATCACTGAGTAAATCATTGATGGGTTTTCCCCATTAGTGACCCATGATTGCAACGCCATCTTGCACTTACCTGGTACGGGGAGGGTCCGGAAACGCAATGGCTGCACTTCCTGTCCCAAAACAGCCTGGGAAAGTACCTGGCTGCAGTGCAGCAGAAAGAAGCGGGGCCATTGCACTTCTTGGATCAAGGAGGCAACCAGTATGGAGAGGAGCACTCCTGTCATGCTCCTCCCAGCAGAGCCACTGCCGGGATCCCTATCGGATGCCACTGGGAATAGGTAAGGTATGAAAAGGGCCTTAGAGTGTGATAGACTGGGTGAACTGATTGATTCTTCAAAACACAAGAAATCAGGGACACTTGGTGAAACTCATCACCATATTTAAATTCTTTACAGGCTAGAATACTGTTCATGACATCCATCAGTGAAAATACCCTTAATCAGGGCTGCATCCGGATATCAAGTGTGTAAGTGGAGTTCCACAGGCATAACTGCTGTACAAGGGGCTCTGCTTTTCAAAGCATTCCATAAATGCATCCCCTAGCACACTTTGAACCAGGGAAGGAAGAGAGATACTGACCACTGCACAATGGAATCATACATCAGCATGACCCAAGTTACGTAAATGCTTGCACAGTTGTATACTAACGATGCAGTGCATCCACAGCTATGATGGTTTAATTTTATGCTATACAACCCCTATATTGGATCTTAGCCACAGAACTGACTTTTATCTTCTAGCCCATTACATTTGTATTTGCACTGATAAACATAGTTTTGACTTATAACCTGAAAATAAATCTAACTATAGAACCAAAATGTACAATTATTAACATATGTTTCTGCCTGCAAATACTAACATTATTGCATTCCTCTCACAATGTGGATTGTGAAGATTTTTGCATCATCCTTGGGTACATGTCAAGCATCACTTCCTGCTGGCTTACATCAATGTGCCTTGTGGTATTCCATTATTTCCTCTAACTTGATCAATGTTATTAATGCATCCACCTCCCCCTACACTCAATTTCTCACATTTGTCTTCATATCTTTTCCCATTTGTTTTCATCACACCAGCAGGATAACTAAATCAGCAGATTTGATTCAGCAATTTGCTATTGAATTTGCTTGGCTTAATAATTAAGAAGGAAAAGGGGGGGAAATTACTCCTTTCCTCAAAGTAATGGTTGCTTTAATATTCACCATCTGTAAGAGATGGTGAAGAGAGGTTGCAGTTCAAAGTGTCGTGCTTTTTTTCCTAGAACTGTGTTTTTGAGTAGAACAGCCTGCACTATATAAACATATACTGTCCAAGGTCCAAAGGTCAAGGAGTACAAAGAAAAGAAACATAAGAATAAGGTAAATTAGGTCTGCCAAGCTCCTTCTTTCAAGCTTTTTCTGCAACCGAGCATATACAGTTTTAATTGGTGAGAAGTTTTATCTATCTGTGATTTAAATGGGGTTGATCCAAATCAATTTATATGCAAAGTGATATGCAAAGTGGAAATAGTGCTAAAAAACAACAGTAATTTACAGCTACGTGCAGAGAAACACTACAATTTAATATACAAGAGCAAACAGGATGTTTGCTTTTATATTTTTAAATTGTACTTCTTAATTTTTCTCTACACACCTTGAATGCTGTTTTTGATTTTGCACGTTGTTGTGTATATCACTGTATAGAAAAGGAATTATGAAACATTTAAATAAATTGTCATTTAAATAAATTGCTTGGTAGAAAAGCCATGCAAGGGACAAGTGCATAATTTGCACTCTTTTTCAGGGAAAACAAGATTCTGGACTAGATTTCATAGTGCATCAAGGAATTAAATTGGGCTATGAACTGTACTGCCCTCAACAGCCCTAGCTGACATAGGTAGTGGTGAAGAATGCTGGGAGTTACCATTCAACAATATTTGGAAGGCTGCATTATTCCCATCTCTAAATGAAATCCAACAGCCTGGTTCTGTATATACACTGGCACAATTTTATCTGTAGTAACCTTAGCCTGAAGATGTGTCATAGAGGGCTTTGAGCGGGACAATTTTAGAGCAATAATACAAGAAGATTATGGGAAGAATGGCTCCGCTAGATCCACTGCTGCTAGAAAAGGAACATAGACTTTCTCTTACAATACACTGGATGGAAACATTACCCAGCCCATGACACTCATCAGTCCATCCATCTTTCTATCCTTCATTCATGACTCATAGACCATTTCCACACTACACCATTATAGCACTATTATTCCACTTTCAACATCCTGTGGAATCCTGGGGTTTGCACTTTAGGGAGGGGCATTTAGAATTCTCAGCCAGAGAGCTCTTTGGCCTCAGTTAACTACAGACTCCAGAATGCCACAGGATGTTGAAAGTGAAATAACAGCACTATAATGGTGTACTGCGGAAATGGCCGTAAGTTCTGCAGCTTCTTGAAACGTATCTTCCTGCCATTACCTGTAAAGTAGTTTCTTGCCTGTAATAAAGAAGGATGTTTAAAAGCCCCAGCTACCAAAAACTTCTGGGAACAATAAGCAGTAATGAGATACCTTAGATGCTGATACCTGGTTAAAAATAGTTGTGGGGGGGAGTCAAAGCAGGGTTGGCTACAGGCTTTTACGAGCTTTTTGGTGTGGAGATACCCTTGTCTAGGAAGTTTGGAAGCATGAAAACATGCCCAATGAATGGCAAAAGAATGCATAAATAAAGAAAATTTCACTTTGAAGACTCCAACTCACTTCATAGAGGGAACAATCCATTATTATGTACTGAGTGAAAATGAATGGACTGCTCTGTTTCTAATCTGTGTGAGTTCTGCATGTATTTTTTGAGAAATCTGTTGCATCTCATATGCACATTAATCTTCATTTTTAAAAACTTGCCCCAAAGTCACATTTAAATACTACTGTCTTAGAAAATACATGATTGTTAAATAGACACTGCACATCTATCTAAATGTGTATTTTATCCTAAAGTACACATATTAAGTGCATTTTTGCACATTTTTGAGCCAACAACCACATTCAGAGATGCACAAAATTTAAAGAATAGCTGCCTTCTGATCTGTACTTACAAGTAGGAATTGCTTTTTCCTTGCTGTTGTTGTTTTTCCCACCCTGTGCCCCACCCCAGCCCCCACAGTGGGGTTCTTCTAGAGAAAAACATATGGGCATTTTTAATTTTGCCGTTTTGGTCTTGTAAACAAATTAAATAAAAATTAAAAATAGACAATTTCACAAAAGCAACTCCTGCATAAACTAGGGGTGTATATTAGTATCAAGCTTTGCTCCCACCCAGATCATCTGCTCATTGCTCCAGGAGAGTATTTATTAAGTGATGGCACAGAATTTCATCTGGACCAATGCTTCATTTATGTGCATCATTCTGCCAAGTAAGGCACGTCCATACCAATAATAGCAGGGTATGTAGAAATTAACACCAAATTGGGTATGGTAAAATATAGAATAAGCTGTGGCTCATTCAAAATCATATCCTTATATTTCCAGAAGGATGTCCTCCAAGACAGGCCACACAACTCCTGAGAAATGGCATATCCTTGAACTGGAAAAAAAATTGAAAGAAAAAGTAGCATCCCACTCTGTTCCATTGGTCGTGAACATGTGAAAGAGCATGAAAACAGAGACAGGTGTTTGGAGGAATAACTGGCATTGCCCAGTCAGAAGCCTTGATAGATACCCCTTCTCCACATACTACAGAGAGGCTTTGGCATGCTTTAACTTGATCCCAATGTCCTCTTCTTGCTGCTACATTGGTTTGCCCAGTTCTCCCCAAACATACTGTTTATGCTGTTCCAGTCCAGCCCATGATCTGGGCCTTAGGCTTTTGTGCTTTCACTGGTGATGATAAGACTAACAAATTTCCTGGCATAAGCCAAGGTACATTCTACAAACATTTTCTGACCTCAAATCATAGTTTCTTCATGAATTTCAGACTCTCTGAGCTTTGAAGCAAGTGCTCTATATGCTAAAACTGTTGAAGCCCTTGAGAGTTATGTATACAGACTCTGTGCCTGTTGACACACCAGCACTTCAGAGGCCTCTTGGACCTCCTTTATGCAGAAACATGCTGGAAGAACCAAAGTATCCCCAGCTAATGGAATTTTTCAAGCACACATATCAAGGGTACACATTATGTTACAATATTCTGGGCTCATGATGAAGAGCAGTGTTTTTCATTCCCAACAGTGCATGGAGGAAGGGATGAAATGGACAGTTATATACCAGTGTTGGATCTTGTTTTGTCAGCCCCACAATCCATGCTACTCCTGATGAAACATGAGGGCAAGAAAAGCTGTGGCTTTGAAAACTGCAGTTGTTTGAATACACGCTTCCCAGGTAACCAAGATGTGCAAGTGCAATAGACAGTGCCCAAATATGGCAGAATATGTAAGTATGCCACAACAGTAGAGACTGTCTTTGATGAAGACAGTAACTATCAGGGCTGCTCCAAGACAATTTGCTGGCTGAGGCAGATGTTGTCCCACATGTACCCAAATCAAAAAGGATAGCACCTAAGCCAGCAAAGACAGTAAATCCTACAAGCACTTCTTCCCAATCCCATTGGTAAAAATAAAATAATAACAAATCCAATGACTAACATTGCTGCCTTTTCATGACACCCAAAATCTGTTGGCTGAGGCAACCACCTCCCTTACCTGGCATTGGTGACTATGAGCTAAATGCCTATTACTGAGACTTAAAGGCCAAGTAACACAACATTTGTGATGTGAAATCATTGTTATGTTCACTCCAGAAGCTGCATATTTTTATTATCCTTCAAGCTTATATTTAACAAGGCCATAATACATTCACAGTTAAATATTCACTGGCTCATGTACTAATATCAGCATCTCCCTAAGTAACCCAACCTCTAGACATTCTTTCTTCTAGAACACCAGGAAGTATTATTTCCAATTACACCATGTTAATGCAAACATTACACTACCATAGCAAAACAACTTACTTATTTCTTCTTTTTATAGCTTTATATGGAGCATCATGCTGTGCTTCTTTTTAAAAACTTAATAAAAATCTGAAATAAGCCACACATGACTTCCTTATATGGAAATGTATATGTTTTGTATACATATCCATACTATTTAAAATAAGTTATTTATTCTTCAGTGGAGTATGGTACTTTTTGACAAGTTTGTCAATATTCTACTACAGCATTTCTAGTGAACTTTATACTGAGGAGGAGGATCTAATAATTATCTTTTGTATTACATTTTATGTTAATTGGAACATCAATTAAGACATACTGGTACTTTTTAAAAAAAAAAACCCTCCTCATGCCCTGTTTCTTCCTTTTCCTGTTCTGGCTCATTTTGGCTCATAAACCTCATCATTGTGCTACAGAGGTCTTATGTACCAAAGATGATTCAAATCTCTCAGATCATTCCTGAGTTATGTTCCTACCACACATACACATTTACTAAACTGGTGATTTTGTTCTGTGAAAAAGTAATTTCGATGATCTTCAGAGCAGCCGTCAATATAAAAAATCAATTGTTCAATCATAACATTTCATGAACACATACAGAATAACACAACAATCTCTATAATTAGTCTAGGAGGCGCGAACAGGTCAAATCACAGTGCAATTAATAAAGGATGGATTCCTCAGTCATCCCAATCACTGACACACATAAAAGGTTTTGTGGGAGTCTGTGGTCCATATCAATTTCCTATTCATTGATTTAAAAAGGCAGTTTGCACAGTTTAAAGTGACATACTGTGTTCTGAGAATTCATGGGAGGGAGTCTGCTACAGGGGAAGCCTGATTCCCATCTATCTTGATCTGGAAAAGTGAGATTGATTGTCTGAGCTCCTCATGTTGCAATTTTGCTGTCTCATAACATTATGGACATTTCTACACTAGACTGTTATAGTGCTATTATTCCACTTTCAACATCCTATGGAATCTTGGGGTTTGCAGTTGGGGAGGGGCCTGAGGTCCCTCCCTAAACTGCAAAGCCCAGGATTCCATAGGATGTTGAAAGTGGAATAATAGCACTATAACAGTCTAATGTGGAAATGGCCTATGTTAGTTTTTATCAGTGTGGTGGTGTGATTTGACCACAGGAACCCCCATGTAAAAAAAAGAAAAAAGAAATGCAAGTGTCGGCTCCCACTGTAGTCAATGGACATAAAATGCATGTACCTTCAGCAGTGCAGGCACATGCCCATTGTGCCTATTGACTATAATGGGATATGATGCTTTGCTCAACCTCGCATTCTAGCATGTTGAGGTCACATCAGAAAAGGGTGCACTGTACACCCCTGGAATGCACGATTTGATTCCTCGCTCAGCCAGGAAATCCACTGGCCGACCTAGGGCAAGTCACATACTTTAACCCCATGACAGGTTCGTCTTAGGGTTGCCATAAGTCAGAAATGACTTGAGAGCACACAACTACAATAACAAGTTTTTATCATGGGCCACATACTGTTACTTCGGCCCAGGCCTACTCGGTGATAGCACTAGATATCTCTTTTTGAAATCAAATCCATCCAGCCTTCCTCTGCCACCCGCTCCACGTGTTTGCGAGGCCTTCGGATAAGCACGTACGTAAGCGCGGCCCGTAATTGTTGGACATTCCATTCTCCACCTAGGTAGGCAGAACAGAGCCACTCCGTTGCTTCAGGGACCCTCCTGCAAACACCTCTTGCTTAAGCGCGTCTCTAAACAAAGACGCCCGGCCTCGAGCCAATAGTCTTACAAAGCCAAGTTAAGCACCTTGCATTTGCATACTGGCTACACTATTGTTACATCTGCACTAAGCCCATCATGTTAAACTTGACCTTTTCCAAAGCTTTGTCCCGCTCCAAACCCGCATTGTTCTCACCAAGTATGGCATGGCCTGGAAGCACAATTCACCCTATAAAAACTCCCCGATTCTGAGACCACCTCGGATCGCTTGCCCGGTTCGGATTGCCCCCGAGTTCCAGACCGCCTTGCTGCCGTTTTGCCTGGCGAGCTCCCCTCAGTGAGCCGCGCTGAGCTTTCTTCCCCACCATCTTCCCGTTTCTTCAGGACTATGAGAAAAGGTGTCATATCACCCATTTCCCCCAAAGTCCCTTATTTCTAATTCCTTAGTTAGCTGTGCGTGTTTGTGGTGTCTTTACTGTTTGTTTGTCTTTGAATAAAAACATCATTTTTACTATTTTAAAACTGTCTGACTGCTTAACTGACCTGACCTTGTTCACATTGGGTTACAAGATCCCTGCTAAGTTACCCTGCCTCTCCCTAGCTTAAGAGAGTGCTCCAGTTAATTTCCCCTACTTTGTATTTGTGTTTGGTTATTCGGGCACCCCTCCCGGGACCCCCAGAGAACAGGGTAACAATACCACATTGGCAAATACTATTTGCCAGCATATAAGATGCACTGGCATATAAGACACAGGGTATTTATTTGTCAGTAACACACTCAGTAGTTTCCACGTATACTGTGTGTACACCTATTTTGAAATTGTGTTAGGAGTGTCATAATAAATGTGATGTGCTTCCATAGTATAAAGTATTTGCTGTGGTTTTTACTCTTTTTTAATATTTTATATTCCTCTGGTGAGATAATGGATAGGTATGATTTCCTCCTGTACACTTTTTTTTTAAAAAACGAACTGTTTTTATGACTTGTAGTGCTAAATGTAAGCCGCCCAAATAGAGCAAGAGGAATTGTAAAGATCTATGTACAAAGCCAACATGTTTGTGGAGGAAGGAAGCATTACTGGGTCTAGCTCAATGGTGAGATGGCCCAGACAATGATCCTTTCCAAAAGGAGCCCCCTGCCCCCCAGGAATATCATGCAATTTGCTGTGCTATAAACAATCTCCTTTTCTTTTCTGCAGCTATGTCAGTTTGCCGCTCCAGTTCACCATCTGGCTGTTTACACAGGTACTTCTGAACTTCCATCTTCTTCCAATATTCTTCCCTCCTCCTGTCATGCTCTGGGTGATCATCCTCTCCAGTGCCCTGGGCACATCACTCTACCAAACAGCATTAACCAATCATCATCTCTTAATGTAGCTGAAAACAGCACCTTTAGCTGGGATGCCAATGGGACTAGCTACAGCCCCTTTCCTTCCTTTCCAGAAAGCAATGAGATCTCCACGGATTCAGAAGCAGGAACCTGCCACAGCTCCCAGGATGCTGTGAGCTGTGAGACCAAGCTGCTGCCCAAGTCCCGGATGACCTTGTCCTTCAGCAAGTTCTTGAGACGAGGTTGCTTGCATTCACCAGTGTTTGCAACGCTCTCACCCAAGTGTCCTGCAGTGACTCATGGGAAAGTGCGGCCACAAGATGGCCTGAGCCAACCACTGCAACAGAAATCCAAAAAACTTTCCAAGTAAGTATTGCTGTGGGTTGCTCTCTTATGCTTTGCTATGAGAGTTATTATGGATGGAAATGACCCAGTGGGGAGGCTTCTGTTAGAACAAGCGATACAATTTGTGTGTGAAGTGTCTGAACTTTTAAAAGCATGCACACATGCACGCGCGTGCACACACACGCACGCATCATGAACAGCAAGGATTTTCTGAAAATATCATAAACTTTAACAACAGGGATGAAAACATGTGGCCCTGCATATGCTGATGATGGAAGAGTACTGTGCCAGCACATGCAGGCCCACATGCTTTCCCATCATACCTAACCAGCAAAGGTAAGGGATGATGGGATTTGTAGCCCAGCAACATTTGCCCACAAGTTTCCCATCCAGGAAGCCCTGCCCAAGAACTCTGGAGTCCCTAAGCCCCAATGACTCAGTTGTGAATTCATGTTTAATTTTGAAAAACATCAACATTCTTTTTTTAAAAAAATATTTACTTAGCTCTTAAATATATAATTTTTTTTCTAGTTTATATGCTTCCTAAACATCCAATAGGATGCTTAAACTGGCTTACCTGGATTAGCATAAAACACTTTGAAACCATTTAAAAATCTCACTGACACACAGAAAACACAATTAAATGTATTCGACCAGTTGAGAACACAGAAAATGACAATCCCAGAGCAGCCCAGCACTCATCCATGTCCATCAGTATTACCTGACGGTAGTTATCCATCAGTATTAATTGATAATACTAGCTGACACATACACAGAGTAACTTGTTTCAAATAATTTCTAAAATAGATCTGTTTTGGTTGCCCCCCTAAACAGGCCCTGAGGCAAAAGTCAAAATGACAACCTGCTCTATTTCATGTACAGGATCAGTTGACCAGCGTGGTAATTGAATTTTATGTTGACACAGGTGATGGGTCAACCTCTTCCATTGCAGTTGGGGCAAGCAGGCTAACATAGGGCCCTATGTGCCATACCAAGTTTTCTCCTCCAAAATCTTGCTGCTGTCCCTAGTCGACAGCATCTTCTGCTTGAGGTATATGCCTTACTTTGCCCAGTGGCATGGCCAGCTGAGTTTCTAAAAGCCAATAGAGAATGGCTCTTCCTTAAGAAGCTGTTGCATAAGAAGGGCACTGCTACACTGAAATGTCTTATTCTTTCCTCAAATAACCAGCACCAGAAGGTCTCAGGTAGCTGAACCACTCAAATGATCCATTAGTGGTGGTGGGCTATATGTGAATGCATATTTTCATATAACAGAAGACCACCCCATTATGAAATCTAACAGTTCATATATTAGATAAGTGGTTCTTAACCTGAGGTCTGGGGACCTCTAGGGGACCTCGATGCCCTCATAGGGGGTCCACAAAAGGCTCTAAGGCTGTTCAACCAACCCATCTCCTCACAACAAGGCAAAAAGAGACAGGTAGGCAGACTGGCTGGCTGGGCCAGCAGGCTGCCTGGCACATGGAGGCTCCACTGTGGGGAGGAGGTGCGCTTAGCAGCTGAGTGACAGCAGAGCTGGCAGCCAGTCAGCCAGACAGACAGTCAGTGTTTGCCCTTCTTCTCTCTCTCTCTCTCTCTCTTTCCCTTCCTTTCCAGAAGAGGGCTGTCCTCTGTACTGGAAATGCTCAAACACCTCTTCCCCTTTTCTTGCCTTCTTCACCAGGAGGAAAGGAGACTGAGATAGGGAAAGGAGGGAGCAAAGAAAGGCCAAAAAGGAGGAGGGGTCTGAAGGCAAAAAGAGGGGGGTTAAAGCAACCCCTCTATAAAAGACCCCAAATGCACATCTCATTTCCATTCGGAAGTGTGCACACTTTTGTCTGAATAGAGTGGCAGCTTATTTTGCCAACAGTGATCTCTCACTCCAACTTCCAGTGTCTAACCAGGGGTGGCATCTGCTGCTGCAGCAACACCCCTTCTTCTCATTTGGCCCCACTCTTCCCTGCTATCCTGTTTCAGGGCTGGTTGCCACACTGCATCGAGGGATCCCACTCTCAGGGAAATGTGTGCTTACTTATTTCTTCCTTCTCTCCCAATTTGAAGACCCCTGATGAACAATTTTAAACAAATATTTGATGCACTTTAAGGTTTTAAAGCTTGAGTTAAGTCTTGGTGGTCCAGGGCAACAAAAGATATTTAAAGGTGGTCCTTGATAAATAAAAGGTTAAGCACCACTGCACTAATTGGTCTTTCATATATTAGAAGGTCTGCAAGAAGTCTGTACAACCAAACAACAGAGCTTCTTGTCCCCAGCAGTCCCTGAAGATGCTTCCAGCTACAGGAAAATAGCTGGATGCTTATCTGCTGCCCCCTTCCATTAAGAATGTAACGGTGAGGTTGTGGGGATGGGGACTGCTGCTTGGTAAATGTGTGTTTTGAGGGGGATTTGAGTCATTGCATGGTCAGCAGTGAATTTGGACTTGTGCAACAACCGAAAAAAGTGAATTGTAATGGTGTAAATTTGACTTATGCCATTGCAATTCATGAGCAGAATACCAGCCAAAATAATAATAATAATAATAATAATAATAATAATAATAATAATAATAAACAGATAAGCAGACATAGAACTTTACTTGCAACTTAATTCTGAGCCTGTTGCATAGAAATATGTCACAATCTCAGTAATGCCTTTAGAATCAAAGAGGAAGCCATTGCTTCCAATTTTGTGTTTCTTGTTTGGTACAAGAAAACATCTGGGGCCAGACACAGCAGCAGTACAGACTAATAGGCAAATGTGCTGGGGAAACATCCCTTCTGATGTTTCCACAGCAGCGAAGACCAAGGCCAACGTTCTTGCTTGTATCTTGCCTTGCATTCTCTGAAAGTACTCTGGGAGATACCTGAATTGTGATGAGTTTTCTTTTGCATCCCAGCTTCTTCCAAATAAAAATGGACATTCCTCCAGACAGCAAAATTTACCCCATAGACTCTGAAGAGGAAGAAAATGGCCACTGGGCTTACAAAGACTCTGCAAAAGAAGTGATCTGCCCATGGGAGAACCTGACAGAAGAAGGGAAAGCTGGATAATAAGGAGCCTTTGAGACTATGAAGATGTGACCTATTTAAAAATGACTAATTTTCTTCCTGCCCCTGAACCAGCAGGTATAATCACCCACAGTTGGACTGATGAATCAGGCTGTTGAAAGCAGTGCATTGGAATAATCAATGCAAGCCATCCAGCATCAGGCCATGTGGGTCATAAATAATGATCTCAGATACATATGTCTTTCAAAATTCAAAGAAGTGAGTTGTCTTTTGGCCTGTTTCCTTTCTTGTCCTTGGAATTCAGCCCCACCACTTTACTGGTTTCTTCATAACTCTTTAAGTACATGAACTATATCCTAGAAGAATCTTTCTTGCTTGGTTAATTTTTTTTGGAACTATTCTTATTTGTATTTGTATTTATTATGCTTGCTCTTCTTTTGGAAAATGAGAGTGTTTCATGTGCATTTTCAAGTGGTTTCCTAGCTAGTTGTTGATCAGGTTGACACCTGCTTAATATTTTACCAGTGCAACAGCATCAGGCGGAACTTGGGCCCAGTACCAATCTTGAGTTAGACCAGCAGTGACCTTTAAAAGCTACGGCCATCTGCTCAATCTTGACAATTCGTTTCACATTGTCCTGGCACAGCCAGCCATGTTGTTCACGTTTAAACTAAGACATATGATCATAATGATTGTGACAATGATAATATGACAGCATACTTGAAGAGAGGGTGCTCTTTTATGTATTCTACCAGCAAACTGTTCAGATTCAAGGCAAAATAAGGAAATGTGTATGTACCTTTGTGACAAGAGCATACATTATGTATTACCAGTAGACCAACTGGTCAGATTGCCAGTAATTCGGCTGTGATGCTGCTGCGCCTTAACGTATGGGGGTACTTGTGCTGTTTTGGAAGCTTCCCTTTCAGGAGTCTATATTCTGCCTGCCTCCATACATGTTTTCCAGAGTCACCTGCCTTATTCTCTTTCAGAGGGAGACTGAGAACTACTGCCACCATCTCCCTTTGTTCTTGCCCCTCCTTCCAAGTGGCTTGGAATTTTCTTCTGCCTCTGTTATGAGCAAGACCTAAGGTGTTTCAGCAGAATGTTGGTGCTCTAAAGTGGTGGAGGGATTGTGCCTACTCATTTGATGCTTATGATAAAGGCAGATTGCAAGCCTGGGGTCAGCTCTGACCTCATAGTTGTCCCAGACAATGCCCTGACATTTTTTGTGTGGACTCAGACTGCTTACTTTCCGTCTAATACCTAAACCATATGAAGAACAAGAAGCAACTGGAGTAACAATATGTTTTTTCCCCAGTAGATTCTATTTACTGGTACCCTGAATTTTTTAAAAAAATACAAGTTACAAGGACCTACAGCAGTATGCTGCAAATACTAAATCAAGGAAGAGGCTTTAAAAATTGATCTGATATATCCAATATTAAATCTAGAGGCATGCATGGTTATAACACAACATATCCTCTTCTTCTGAGACACAGCCACTCCATCTTATAAACATTTAGGGAATTGCAAAATAAGGAACAGCTTTTCTTATCAGAGAGATCTTATCCCATTTTTCTTAAAGTGATCTGACCTCCCTTTGTCTATACAATAATTTTTACTATCCCTTCTCTTGAGATTTTTTTTAAAAGAAGGGTTACAATTAAAGTACATATTGGGAGTAACAATATGTTTTACTACTTAAAACACTGGGAGATTTATTAAACAGTTAAATGAACAAGAAGGACAAAGGACAAAGACAATTAGAGCACTGAGTGAGAGTAACATAACAACTACCCACCACTCACCACAGCTCTTTCATGATCTGCTACTAACAAGAACTGAAGAGGTATCAAGAATAGACAGCTGAGTATATAACTTCAATGACTTCTCATAATACTGTGCAGTTTGTGGTGTGAGTGAGAAACACTGGTGATTTTCTTACTCCAGACTGCATGACAAAGCTGTCAGTGAGCAAAGCCTAGCTTTCCTCTTCTCTGTCTGCATCACATCACTGTGGTGTTTTCCTTATATGGTCATGCTGAGGACACTTTGTCCTGAGCTTTCTTGCTTATTTTTAATGTTCAGATCAGTCCAAAGTATGGTACCATTCCAGAATGGAATTGTTTCAGTTTGGAGCTCATACACATTGGTACAAATCATTCATTCATTATTCTGGGACTGTCTACATTGGTTGTACACTCCTAGTGATTATTACTTTAAATCTTTTGTGGAGAAACTATAGTTTGCAAAGTTATACAACCTCTTTATCTCATTCATGCCTCCAGCAAAGTTGTGTAGTGAATCACTCTTACTTTTGTCTTACAGAGGGACAACAGCTAAGAGCAAGGAATCAAATCACTTAAGGTCAACTACATTTTCTGGGCCTAAGACTGTTACCCCAAAATACGGGGGACTCAGAGGTCCCCAACACTGCCAATGCCTCCTTGAAACAGTGGGGAACATTAGCTCAAAGGGTGGGGGGACTGCGAGAGGGAGGTAACCTTACAGGATATTTTACACCAGGGACACCAGTCAAAGATCCAAAGAATATTTGTTTTATTGGGGGAATTAACCATCACATGCACACAAGATCTAAGCAGTCTCGCAAGCACACAAGGCTAACTGAAGGGAAAGGGAGTTCAAATTGGATAGCAAGAAGTTAGGGCAAAGTGGGTGATATTTACCTATCCTGCAAAGAAGAGAAAAAGCAATGTGACTCAGACTAACGGTCTGAGGATACTACAAGAATGGGAATCAGAGCAGGAGAGGGACAGCCTGTGTCCAGAGTACTATGAATTATCTGGCTCACAGCTAGGGTTTAAATATTCTGTTTCTGCCCTGAGGGGGAAAGTGCTAATGACTCTCTGGCAGAGGAAACAATGGGGTCTGGAACAAGCTAATGGCTTTAGCATTAGATGAAGAATGACTGATAGGAATTGTGACAGCACCTTAATGGCTGGGCAGGTAGAGAAACAAAGGAGAAATCTGGTGAGAAGAGGAAGCAGGTTAAGACAATTGGAGGTAGTTTTGGGTGCTATTGTTTCCAAAGGTTGAATCTTTGAGGGACATTTGCAAGTCCATTATCACCAGAGCTTCTCTGACTATGACCTAGCCATGCCCTGAAGTCTCATCTGACCTAGTTTCTCACTGCATGTTTCAGCTGGTCCTCTTTCATCAGCATAGCTCTACAGCCATGTCAGTGTATAATTTATATTTTATGCCAAATAAATGATATTTGCCAATTATACCATATCATGGAGTGGGAGTGTATGGCCTGGTAACAAGATGGAACATGAAGATAGATATAGTATGAGGTTCTGTACCTGTATCCAGCTCCTTGTCTGAATCTCTTCTCTTCAATTTTTTATTTCATTAATGCTACAATAATACTACTTTGCAATATCTTCATATTTATGATAATGTTATGATCAATCATATGCTTTAACATATGCCAATACTTTGAACATACCAGCATGCAATCTCCATTTATTGGCACTTAGATGTGCATCTGGCTGGTGCACTTCAATATGGAACAGTTCTTTGTACATTTTCACTGCACCCATAATAACTTCTCCCTGTCACTAATTTTCTCCATGACTAGAACAATCATAAGGACTGGCAATATGAAATGCAAAATGCTGCTATAAAGGAATTATGGATCAGGCAGGCAATCTGGTTTGAAATTTCTAGATTAAATCTACGTTTCAAGTTGTTCTTGAGTTCATGTTCATAAAAATATCTTGTTCAAGAAAACGAGTTGGGGGATTGTGTTGTTTTGCAAAATAGTATCTGGCAGTGTTTTCAAATGGTATTTCTTAATCACATGCAACTTTTAAAAAAAACAGTCCTTAGTTTGCAAATGGTAATAAGTCTTGCTGCACTATGTGGCACTTATACATATTCTTCATTGGTTAATTCATTTTCTTGGAAATATTTCAAGGACTCAAGGCAGTTTACAAAAATGGCATGCTTTTTACAAAAAGTCCTATTTCAGTGGCTGAATTTACCAGCTCTAAGTGTGAGGAAACAGAGAAGTAGCCAGTGTTAACTTTGAGACTTCTATGTTAGTGGCCAGTGATTCCACTTTGTGTTTTACTTATCTAGCACGCTGACTCTGTTTTCAGGATCAGGCCTCATATCTTGCATAGCTCCTTTAAAATCCTGGGTAAAGCCCAGCATAGATTAATCGCATCAGAGGAACTACCAGCTATCTCTGCAATTAACATATGTTTTCTGAAGTACTGTGGCCTTCATCCTGTTGGTTAGTCCCAGCTGGAGCAGACCTCATCAAATGGTGAGTCAGCACATAAGTAAATCCCATTGTTTCATTGGGTCTACTCTAGTTGAGACTAATAGCAATATTCAGGCCTGTGTGTACACATACCTGCAAAACATGGCTTTTAAATGTTCCTCACACAAATCCTACCTAGACAAAAACGACCACGTGCAGCTGTTAACTTGTGTTGCTTTGGTTGTCCACACTGTAGTCTTCAGAAAAGGCACATAGGAATACATTACCTCAAAACATAGTAATCCTCACCATTGTAAAATGTGGTTTTTAGTTAAAAAAAGAACAAAAATGGAACTACACAAAAAAGTTGCTAGATGATGCTAGCAATGGTAAATTGCAAGAACACAGAGAATTACTTCCCTGGGAATCACCTCGGAGTTACAACAAATAAAGGAAGACATCTGCTTACTCTAGAAGCCCCAAAACAATTTAAATAAAGAATAACCAGACTGCAGCAAATGAAACATCCTATCTACTCACATCTCTATAAGTTTCAGCTTTCAGCTGTCCCTGAATGGCAGCAGAGGCACATAGCTGGCCACGTGACTGGCTACATGACTGGGCCAGCAGCCCCACAGGTAAGCTACCTCTGTAGCTTACAAAGGAATCTTGGAACACCTTGGAGACTAACTAGAAAAAAGAAAATTGTGGCGTAAGCTTTCATCCGATGAAGCAGACTCAGTCTACAAAAACTTGCGCTATAAACTTCTTTCTTCTGGTCACTCTCAAAGGTGCTAAAAGATTCCATTGTATGTTGGAACAGACTAACAAGGCAATGTCTTTGAAGCTACAAGCTTTGTAGCTTGTAGTTCTGCCTTAAATACAGATGGCAGTAGAACAACATGACTGACCATGGGCTTGGGCTTCAGAGCTCCAATAGCCCTGTAAAGCTCCTTCCTTTCCCACAACCAGCTGTTGTAAAGAAGGAGAAAAGTCCCTTTGCTTGCCACTTCCTCTGGAATCTTGCCAGATTATTTCCTGCTCATTTTTTAAAGAGCTTACTTCCAAGGTTCTCAGTCCTTGCAGGTATTGAGCAAAGACTTTGGCTGACTAGACAGTTACATCATTTCCTATCTTGTTTCATTGTCATGCCTAGTTTGGTACATATTAAAGTGGTGCATGTTTATGTGAGAGATCATGGCTAGAAAGCTCCTAAACAGAGCTTTATGGAGGATTTAACTGTAGGACATGTACTCATATACTTTTATGAAGGTTTCAAATGGCTTCCAAAATGTTGGGACAGTGGTAGCGGCAAACACTCCTGTAAACTAATCTACTCTTTAAAATTCCTACAGCCATAGCATCTTGATAGAATTCATCATGATTACATTTTCACTCAATGTTCATCACCACAATAGTGTGTTTTGTGTGTGCATAATAAATATATATTCTGCTCTTGGTGACTTATCCTCAGATATTTGTTTAGGGATAAGATGTTTCAACTTATCCTCAACCTTCTATGTTGCAAAGTTTATGATCTTGTTTTAGTTTTATCACCTTTTTACAATCAGTGGGTTTAACCCATCTTTCCTTTAAGGATTTCAGGACAACACATCATACTTAGATCTCCTAAAAGAACGGCGGTGACAACCAGAAATCCATTGCATTTTAAGCTGTTTACAAAAAGATTACATACAAATCATCCCAGATGGAAGAATGACGGTCACTGTCAGGAATGTATTCAGATATAAACATGTGGTATAGTGGTTTGAGTATTGTACTAACATTCTGGAGAAACACATCTGAATTTCTGCTCAGCCATGGATACACACTGGTGAACTTGGATGCATCACACACTCTCAGCCCCAGAAAACTCCATGATGGGTTCACCTTAGGGTCTCCATAAGTCAGAAGTAACTTGAGCGCACACAGCAACAAGTAGAGATGGGGAAACTGAAAATATTCCAAAATGGCCAAAAAACTTTTCTATGTGTCAAGAAACCCTGCCAAAATATTATGTCTGCTTACCACATGCATGTGCTTACCACATGCAAATTTTGCACAGAATACTTTCTGAATTGTGACTAGGCTTTGAAAGCTGCATAGTGAGATGGTGAAGAGCCATGAGGGAGGGCTTTGAAGGCCAAAATAAAATCCAGAGAAATCTGTATGTCATTCAGGGCCACATGCTTGGCCAATATTGGGCCAAACAGCCAATTATAACTAATGCCAACCATTTTGTTGCTAATGTTAGTCTGTCCCCAAAGGCACATTTAAAACCAGAGCACAAGGCCAAATTTTTGGAAAGGTCAGTCTGGGCATTGTTAGGACATACAGCCAAGCAGCCTTCCAATTTGTCATCCTCCCATCAGTGAATCAAGAGGACAGAAGGGAGGGGGCTGGCGGAGGAAGAAATTAGGCTAAAAGTTGCAGAAGACTTTAATTTGTAAGAAAAAGAGCTAAATAATTGATGCAGCCTTGGTGCCAAAGGTAATTTCGACTGCTCCCTCTCCCTCTCCCTCTCTCATACAAAGACATTTAGCATTGATTGAGATCAAAGTATCTAAAACCCCGCTGCTGAACTGAAAGGCAAAACTTTCAGCTGCCTTTCTCTGCTCTAATAATATCGTCTTTATGTAGTTAATAAACTGCACACTTCAGTCAAACTATATCATTACAGAAGACTTAGGGAGCTAATAATTTAAAAGCAAAGAAGCGCCTCTGTTCTTTGCTTTGAACTAAACAACATTCTGTTGAATGAGGGCGACATCAAAGCTTTGTCACTATTACCAGTGTGGCTGGAGCAGAGGGTCTCACAGAGTGTGTACTTCAGTCATCTGAGGCGAAGGGGAAGCGCGGAGATGGGGGGGGGAGAGGGAAGGCTGAGATTAAAGATACTGGCTTATCAAGCCACAGGCAGAACCAGGTGTTTTCTTTTTCTGCTGTGCAAGCATCAGGTGGCTTGCTTATCAATGAGTTTGCTTGTTAAATGTATGTATATGAACTAGGCTGGGCCTTCTGCTCTGTGCTCCAGCCAGTTTTATTAAAAGCCTTTCATTCCCTCCCTCCCTCCTTCCCCTCTAACGTTTTTCTTTTCCAAAGAAAGAAAAATGGGTGGTGTAAATAGATATAGACAGACACTCAACACTTTTTTTTTTAAAACAAATTTATAGCTGGCTTTTCCAACCCCTCCCAACAAAAGCCATTCCAAGGTGGCTAGCAACAATATAATTCAATTAAAAGCAAATACCATTAAAACGGAAAAATGGATTAAGCAACACAATTCAAACATGCCAATAAAAAAGAAATAACAACATCCAAACAACTAAAGCGCCTTCAATGACAACCTGGCTTAAAGGTCTTTCTAAATGAAATTTGCCTCCTGGTGGGAGGACATCATGAGAGGGTGCCAGCTGCCTTCAGGTTGACTTTGACTTATGGTGACCTTGTGAACCAGAGACCTCCACCAACAGCCCTGGTCAGGTCTTGCAGACTCAGGGCCGTGGCTTCCTTGATTGAGTCCATCCATCTGTAATGCAGGCTTTCTCTTTTCCTACTGCCTTCTACCTTACAAAGCATTACTATTTTTTTCCCTATGTCTTCTCATGATATGATCAAAGTAGGACAATCTCAGTCTTGGCTTCTAGGGAGAATTCAGGTTTGACTTGCTCTAGAACCCATTTATTTGGTTTTTTTTTAGCTGTTCCAGTATCCATAGACTGTATGATAGTGTGTGATTCACCCAAGGTCACCCAATAGGTTTCCATACCAGAATTGGGATTCAAACTCTGATCTCCAGAGTCCAACACTCAAACCACTATACCACATTGGCACCCTCAATTTGCTCTAGGACCCATTTCATAGGATCACAGAGTTGGAAGAGACCAGAAAGGCCATCCAGTCCAACCTCCTGCCATGCAGAAACACACATCAAAGCACTCCCAACAAATCGCTATACAGCCTCTGTTTAAAAACCTCCAAAGAAGGAGACTCCACCACATTCCGGGGCAGCATATTTCATTGCCAGACAGCTCTGACCATCAGGAAGTTCTTCCTGAGGTTTAGGTGGAATCTCTTTTCCTGTACTTTGAATCCATTGCTACTTGTCCTAGTCTCTGGAAAACAAGCCTATTTCCTCATTGATATAACATCCTTTTAAATATTTAAATATTTAAACATGTCTGTAGACTAAACATACCCAGCTCCCTAAGCCACTCCTCATAGGGCACAGTTTTCAGATCCTTCACCATTTTGGTCACCATCCTCTGGACATATTGCAGCTTGTCAATATCCTTCTTGAACTGAGGTGCCCAAAATTGGACACAGTATTCCAGATGAGGTCTGACCAAAGCAGAATAGAGTGGTACTATTACTCTCCTTGATCTAGACACCATACTCCTATTGATGCAACCAAGAATTGTGTTGGCTTTCTTGGCTGCCATATCACACTGCTGACTCATGTTCAGCTTGTGGTCTACTAAGATTCCTACATGCTTTTCACATGTATTGTTGTCCAGTCAGGTGTTTCCCAGCCTATATTTGTGCATTTTGTTTTTTCTTCCCAAGACCTTACCTTTCTTTCTGTTGAAGTCCATTTTGTTAGCTTTGGCTCAACTCTCCAATCTGTCAAGGTCATTTTGAATTTTGATCCTGTCCTCTGGGATACAGCAACCTCTCCCAATTTGGTATCATCTGCAAATTTGATCAGCATGCCCTCTATTTCTTCATCCAAATCATTGATAAAGATGTTGAATAGCACTGGGCCCAGGACAGATCCCAGTATTTTTAGCAGTCCAGTCCACAGTATCTGTAGAACTCTTCTTTAGTACCACATTTCAGATGAGTTGATTTTCTTCCTATCAGCTTTCTTCACTGTCTAGTTTTCACAACCATACCTAGAAACTGGAAATACAATAGTATGGACCATCTTAACTTTAGTATTCAAAGATTTATCTTTATGCTTCAGGATCTGCCTTTCTTCTTCTGACTTCTTGATTTCAGTCTCCATTCTGATTAATGATTGGCCCAAAATATGGAAAATCTCTATTTCAGTGTCGTCATTATTTACTTTAAAGCTATATAAATAATCTGTGGTCATTACTTTTGTTTTTGCACAGCTGTAAACGTGCCTTCACACTTTCTGCCTTGACTTTCTTCAGTAATTGTTCGAAGTCTTTGCTATTTCCTGCCAGCAGTATGGTGTCATCTACATATGATAAACTGTTGGTGTTCCTTCCTCCAATTTTCATGTCTTCTTCCCCCAAGTATAATCCTGTTATGTGTGCACAAGCAGAAAACAGGGTGATAAAATGCAGCCTTGCCTGACACCCTTTTCACTTGGAAACCATTCCATTTCTCTATATTCTATCCTGAAGGTAGCCTCTTGTCCTGAGTACAGGATATGGATCAAGAAAATCAAATGTTGCGGCATTTCTTTAAGAATGATCCATAGTTTTTTATGATATATGACCTATCCTTTTCTGATCTCATTTTTTCATTCCAGTCATTGATGACTAACCACAACTCCTGTTTTTATGATCAATTTTCCCCTTGAAAACTGGATTCAGACTTGGGAGCAGCCACCAAGAGGTCACTATAATTTAACTGACATTGCCCAGGTTGATAGGCAGTATTTCATATCCCTAAAATTCGCTACATACCAAGTTCCAGGTGAAATGGATCAAATATAGCATTTTTTTCTGGAGAAAAAGCTGAAGCCTACCTATCAGTCACGAATTTGCCTAGATATGTTTATGGAGGGGTGGTGGAAACAACAATCCAAAGTATTTGTTTGGGAGCTACTTGAAGTACTTGAAACATCAGGCCTAAAACCATACTATAGTCTTTGTTTTGGTCCTGTCAGGTAATGAACAAGTTTGGTGAAGATGTGGTCATGCATGTTGATTTGTATAGTGCAACCAATACTCTACAATTTCTAACCTGCATTTTCTAATGATTTTTTCCAGTAGTTTCATGTAAATGTTAACTAACAAGATGTAACTGTAGGAGACACCACAACCCAATGACCAGGGTGGCAAACAGGACAAACCCAGCATCTCTGGCTGAAATTCCTCCATGAAGGAGCAGAGCGGCTGCACACTAGTGCTTCTCAGGCCTCTCCAGACAGGATACTATTGTCAGTGGCATTGAAAGTGTCAAGAGGCCCAGCAGAATTATGAGTGACACGTTCCTCCTATCCCATTCCTAGTCCAGATCATGCACAAACACAAATGAAGAAGTCCCATAACCAGGTGTGAAGCCAGAGCAAAAGCAACGTAGACAGTATTGGGGCTATGGTGCCACTCCACATTCTTGCACCTTTCCCAAACATAGAATACTGGAAAGTGGGTAGAAATTATCCAGCGTAACAGGATTTGGGAAAAGATTAAAGAGTAAACAAGAAAAGTAAAACCATACCACTTATCTGTTTTAGGCACAATGGAACCATATCTTATTACAAAGAGGCAACATGTAAGTAAACATGTACATGATTGGGCCTAAGTCCTTGGCACACTTTCTTGGCAGCAGGTCCTATTGAATGAATGGGAGCTCACTTCTTTGCACAGCGTTCAAGAGCAGAAGGCCTGGTGTCTGAGTTTCTAAGTTCGTCGCTTGTTCCTAAAAATGTTAATTTGCTAAAGTTAGGATCAAATCCCACTGAGACATTTCCTTGGATTAGCCCACCTCATGTAAGACATTGTCTGTTTCATACTTGGTGGCAGGAGTATGACTGAGGCCCTTCTCCATCTGCCTGCTTTGAGGAAGAAATATGAAATCATAAGTCAGAGCACCAGTCCATTGAAGCTGGCATTGTCCACTCTGACTGGCAATGGCTTTCTTGGGTCTCAGGCATAGCACAGGTCATAAAACCTGAACCTAGACTTTCTGCATGCAAAGCAGGTATGCCTACCTTTGAGGTATGGGTCTTCTTATCAGAGTTAAATTTTGAGACTACACCTTCCAGAATCTTTCAGCCAGCATTGCTTAGGGATTCTGGGAGCTGTAGTCAAAAAGAGTGACATTTTCAAGCTCTGTGACTTATATATATATAAATAGCTAGGCATCAGGATTAGTAGCATTGTCAGTAACATTTCTAAGTCATCCTTTAGAAGATGGCCCTGCAATGGGTGTGGAGATATGTGGCTCTGCAGGTGTTGCTGGGCTGCAACTTTCAATCAGCCCCAACCAGTAAGAGTCAATAGCAAGGATGTTGGGAGTTCTAGCTTGGCAACATCTGGAGGGCCACACTTTACATACCTTTCTTCTGCATGATAATACTAATCCAGACTCCTGGATGCTTATACACATGGCAGCAGCTGCGTGATGAAGCTGCTTCTGCAAGCACTTTCATACAGTGGGCACACAGCCTTGTTCTGGCTTGTGGCATTAAGGGCAGATTTTCCAAAGCTGCTTCACCAAGAGACATCTTAATGTTTGAAGGTTGTTGTATTAGTAAATGTACATGCAGGGAGATAAAGTCAGGGGAGCTGTGGTTGGTTGTGGAACCCTAACGTGCAAGCATTGGGATGCATTTGCAGACCCAGAATTAGGACAACCATCTTTACAGCTGGCCTCTTTCAACTGAACTTTGATTTGCAGCAGTTAGCAAGGGGATAACGTTTAACTCTGTCCTATGAAAAGCCCCAATTGCTAATTCCTGCTGATCAAGCTGCTGTTAGAGGCCTAGCTGCAGAGACTGGCAGACAAGTTGGCAGTCTTATACAGAGCTCCCGTCTCCAACTCTGGGGTATTTGCTCAGAGACATATGGCGATCTGGCGTATTATCCATTTTGGCAGCATGCAAATTGGCTCTCAGTCTTAATAAAGACCAGAAGTCCCCAAGATTGCTACAGAAATGTGTGCCTGCTAACTGAGCACACAGGGATCTTCCTCCCCTCACTCTTTCTCCTAGGACTTATTTGCATAACAGACTCTTTTAACTCCTTTATGGTCTAGATCTCATTGCCCATCTAAGAAAGCATTTTTTTTAAAGTGGAAAATAATGGCATATTTCAAAGCAACAATCCCAGTGCTGTTTGAAGTGCCACCTTCATTCAAAAACTGTTTAAATTGATATATCTTTTCAAAGTCTTTATTATCCCTACAGGCTGAACAGATTTGGGTCTGGTGCTCCTGATCTCCCCCCTGAAACCATTGGTGTACCCTCCTCCCCTGAGCCCCAAAGGCTCTCCTTGATTTCTGTATCAGAAAGTTGAGGTGTAAGGTGAATTGCTTGGACTTGAAACAAAAGGAGTAAGAATTTCTTGGGAATTATTGCTTCAGTTATTGCTCTTATTACTTCACTTGGTGAAATCTATTACCTTCAGGGAGGAAATAGGTAAGAAGCAGTTTCACAAGGAGAGAAATATTCTTTGCTAGAATTCATGTGCAGCCAAGCACACCTGCATTCCTGCAGGGGAATTTATATGCTGTTGTGACACTCTGCCATCTGGGATCTGTTGCAGGGATGTCAGGCCAAAAATTGGAGTTTGGGCTGGTGGTGTCAGCTTTGCACGAAGCAGACAGAGAGAATATAGGAGCCCTAGATGCCACTTTCCATATTCTCATTTCCGTTCCAGTGCTGATATGCAGAGCCACCAAGGTACCTTGGAAGTGCATTGTGAGCTAAATGGTGAAAACAGAGCCAGCGTGTTGTAATGGTATGAGCATTGGAGTACAACCCTGGAGACCAGGGTTTGATTTCACCTTGGCCACAGAAACCCAGTGAGTAGACTTTGCACATTCTCAGCCTCAGAAAACCCTGTGATAGATTCACCTTATGGTCACCATAAGTCAGAACAGATGCAGGCGAAATGTCAGGAGCAAATACTACTAGAACATGGCCTCATAGCCCGAAAAACCCACAACAACCCTTGGATTCCGGCTGTGAAAGCCTTCCACTTTACATAGTCAGACATGACTTGAAGTCACACAACAACACAGGAACAGGCAAATAAATAAATGTACTTGACCACTAACTCTTACTTAGTATTTGGATGCCCTGCTTGGCTAGGATGTCCCGTAAATGGGAAAGGGTTGAGCTCAAAATGGGAGGCATAGGCTTGCATCCAGCACTGTTACAAAGGAAGGCAAGAGACAAAGCATCTGTGTGCATTTGTGTGTGAGAGGGAAGCAGAGCTTGGGAGTAATTAATTACAAACAATGTTACTCATCATTTCTTTTTTCAATGATTTGGTTGCTATACAATTGTATCATAACAAGGGATAACTTCACACCCTTTTCAGTATAACTATATTCTAGTTTAATTCTGAATAATAAAAATGAAACTTTTTTCTTTTTTCTTTAAATCACACATAGAATGGTGTCTTGTGTACAGGTGGAGGGGGTTCTAGAAACTGTAAGTGCAATTAATTGTGTTCAAGAAATAATGTTCCAAGTCTGAATGAAAGTGGGCTGCTACTTCTAGACATAATGTTAAATTGATCTTTCTGTTAGGAGGAAGCCATGGGGGCAGTTCGTCTACAAATCATGGGAAAATTAACAACAAAAAAATATGTTCAAAGAAGAAATGTACTAGAGCATATCAGACTGAAGATTTGGAAGCTGCAGTAAAAAAAGGCAGAGGGCCAGGTTGGTGTAGTGGTTTGAGCATTGGACTATGACTGTGGAGATCAGGGTCTGAATTCTCACTTAGCCATGGAAACCCACTGAGTGACCTTGGGAAAGTCACATTCTCTCAGCCTCGGGGGGGCAAAGGCAAACCCCCTCTAAAAAAATATTACTAAGAAAATCCCGTGATAGGTTTCGTTAGCATTGCTACGTTGGAAACAACTTGAAGGCACACAACAATAAGATGGAGAGAAAAAAGACTAACATTTCCAAATTCTGGTCTGTGAATTAATAATAATTCAGATCCAGCTCTTCTGTAACATATCCTGCATGTGCTAGAAAGTACTCAGGAGAAAATTTAGCCTGGATAGGCCATCCCTGTAACTCACGGTTTTCTAAGGTGACTCTAGGGACAACAGGATACAACACTGCAGCTTATGGGATGGATTCAGAATGGGCACAGTCTGAGTGAGTGGCAAATATCACATCAGAATCAGCTTTTGCCTCTGTGGTTTGAAGTGAGGGAGGGATAACATGTCTGCAGCAGTTTCTACTGTCTTTCCCCAATAGAGCACAATGAAAGAGGAGGTCCCAGTGGAACTAATCAGAAAGTTTCAGTGACCGAGGAGATCAAATGCAGCAAATCTCCTCCTTCTTCTTTCTGGGCTGCTTCTTGCTTCCGTCCTCTTGTGTGTCCCCCAGCTTCATCTCAGACCCTCCCACCCTGCTCCAAAAGTCAGCATTTTGGCCCTGCTTGTTGAGGCCTCAGTGTCTGGTATTTCAATGTTCCAGCGCTTTCCTCTGAGCCATTTTCAAGTGCTCAACTTAAAAAGAAAATGTTTCATTTGAGGCCAAATTCTATCTCCTCCTCCTTTTATATTTTCCTTCTCTCCCCCCACCATACACTGTCTGGAAGGAAAACAAAGTGATTCAAATCAGGAAGCTAAGGAACTCTGTGTATATTTTCCACTGGGACCTCGTTCCCTACTGGATTGGGTTTGAGCTGATTGAAGTGAAATTTAATCCCCTCATCATTTGCCATCATGCCATTTCTATAGCAAAACAAGCCTGCATCTGAATTTCAAACACATTGCAGTCAGAGTTATTCAAGCAGGGGGAATTGTTTGGTAAGATTTGGTAAGAGGAATGGATACGTAACTGGCAGAGAACCAGCCTGATTTTCAAGGATTTGTAAGAGATGCTAAAAATGCAGGATGTAGTGATTGCTTTAAAATTAGTCTTTGCTTGTCTGACAACAGGCCACTGCAGTGTGGACTCTGAATGACAGAACTTAGGATATCATCAATGAGCCAGGTAGGAAAAGAAGAAAAAGGGGGAAAATCATGTAACATAGGAAGTAGCTTTACACTTCAGTCAGCTTATAGGTCTGTGTCACTCAGGGTTGTCCACACTGGCTGGCAGAAATGTCTTTCCATGGTTTCAGAGAGGATTCTCCCATAGTATTACCTATTTACGCTATCCAATTATATAATGCTATTATTCCACTTTAACTGCCCAAGTTACTTCCTATGGATTCCTAGGACTGGCAGTGGAGGGAAAGGCCTTTACACTTCTCAGTCAGAGTGCTCCAGTGCCTCACCAATCAACAAACCCCAGGATCCCCTGAGATGGAACCATGGCAGCTAAAGGGGTAAAACAGCACTATAATTCTGTAGTGTGAATAGGTCTCTGAAGGCCTTTGGTAGCCTATAATAACCAGAGATGTATCTAGGGTGGAGCAGCTGAAGCGTGAGCCCCAGGTGCCAATGCCAGAGGGGAGCCAAAAAGTGGAACCCTACACCCTCCCCCTGCCTGGCCTGCCATGACCCCCTCCACTGCCCCCACCTCACCCCTTCCAGCTGCAGCCCTGCCCTCACTGGGGCCTTCCTGGCCGGGCTGGGGTGGTGGCGGCGGCGGTGGGAGCAGCAGCAGGTCTCCCACTCCCCATGCCCCCTCGTGTTCCCATCCCCACTGGGGTCCTTCTGGGATGGGGGCAGCAGCAGCAGCAGCTTCACCCTTGCCGACCCCCACCCACTGTGGCCCCTGCGGCAAGATTGTGCTGTTTTTTTGCACCAAACCAGAAATTCTGAAGCAGTTTTTTTGTATGAAAAAAGTATAATTTTTTGCACATGTCCACCACAATTTTCATGCAATTCCCCCCCCCCAAATATATTTCTATGCAGAATGATTTTGCCACACCTTTTGGGATGTTTCCTGGGCATCACCCGGGAAATGAGTAACAACAAATATTCTTTCTGTCCCTGAGCTGGAATATAACTCCCAGCATCCTTCATTTCCTACTGTTGGCTGTGCTGGCTAGGGCTGCTGGGAACTGCATTCTAGCAACATCTGTTTTCTTGTTGTTGGCTACCTTCAAGTCATTTCTGAATTATGGCGACCCTAATGTGAACCATCACAGGGTTTTTGTGGCAAAATTTGTTCAGGGGCTTTTTGCCCTGGCCTTCCTCTGAGACTGAGAGAGTGTCACTTGCCCCAGGTCACTCAGTGGGTTTCCATGTCCAAGCGCAAATTCAGATCCTGGTCTTCACAGTCATAGCCCAACATTCAAATGACTGTATCACACTGGCCCTGTCTAGAGGAGCTTTATTTAGCTTTTGGCCACACACAGAACCTGCCTGTCCCTCAGGAGACTCAAAGTGGCATATGTTGGGTTCCTAAGCCTTCTTGCCAAAGTCCTGTCTACAGTTAGAGCTCTGATAAGGCACAGCAAAAGATGCCTCTCTGTGAAATGCTGCAATTATTTCTTGTGCAACAGTCAGTGGATTTAAAGACTGAAGGGATGTTTGTTTTGCTGGTCAAAGATATATTAGTACAGTATGAGAGTATGCAAATTTTATTTATTGAAAATAATTCTTGCCTGACTTTTAGACAGCAATATCCTCACAAGGTGGTTTATTAGCCTCTTTTTTTCCCCTCAGAAGTGTGCATTTATTATGTGCGTGGGTACTAAAGGCAAGATGAAGCCACACTGGGATCCTGATGGGGAAACTTAGACTTTGAGTAAAGAGCACACCAGTACCTCCCTTTCAACGCACCCAAAAAGGCAAAAAGAAGGACCAAAAAAGTAAAGTGATTTGTTGGGAACTATGGGAGGAACATATGTTAGATCTAGTTAACTTCAGTAAAATGGCTCCATCATGTGCCCTCAAGGCCAGATTGAGGTGGCTAATAATACCAAAGTTAGCAATCTTTGCGTGCCTTTACTCACTGACTGCTAGTTTGTAGACTTTGTGTTTGCTTTTTCTGCACCTCCCTAACCTGCAGCCATTTTCCTTCTTTCCTCTATCTCCTCCATTAGACTCTGTATTTGACTACGAACAAGTACTCTGTGAGTAAAGCTACTTTTATAAGTTTTAGAAAGAAGATAAATCTGATTTTCTTTTTCTACATAGACCCTGTGGGTAGGGGTACGTGGACAGGAATGGGACTGGTTGTTGTGTCTGCCTTGCCAATTTATTACACTGCTCGAGAGAGCCACCACCATCTCCCATATTTCTCAACAGTAAAGGCACTGGAGAACGTTTAGAAACAGGGCCCCCTTTTTAAAAATGTACAGGCTCTGCTTCTAGGGTGGCCATGTGGTGCTAGCTTTGACATTGATCAGCAGAGGCCTGCCCTGACATGATAAAAACTCTCTCCCCCATATGTGTGTCTGTGTTTATGACTTGGAATATTTAGAATTCTTGCTGTAAGCACAGCAAACACCCACTGTCCATCCGTAGCCCCCTCTCTCTTGAACTCAAAGGAATGGGTAACTCACCTGTGGGAGCTCCATTAACTGTGATCCTTTGGGAAAACGGACAGTGGTATTGCTCCAAGTTGTTTGACTGCACCTGTATGCCATGGCAATACAAACTGAGCAGGCTGGGTTGTAATTTAATATGCACACAGCCAGGGGGACACCAGCTGTGTTGTGAGCTAAGAAAATGTCTTTTTCATCTTCCTTCAAGCCCTTTTGGCTTACTGAGTGTTTCTGAACATTCCTGCCACAGCTGGAAAGCCACTTTGCAAAGTTGGCTTGAAATCCGTACAGATGGGCACGGCCTATCTGTGTCATACCCAAACACGAGCAAGCTGGAAAGCAAATGAGGCAGGATAGAGGGGTGGGGACAGGGAACATGTTCCAGGGGATGAGGATGGCTGCTAAGGGAAGGGGGGGGAACCATCTTTTAATAGGCTCCAGAGAATCACAGTGTCTTTCCCTCTCTGAAGGAGAAGCATGATGAAATGGAAGTCAAAGGGTGAGGTGACTTGTTTTAAATAGATCTGTATCTTTCACTCTTTAACCAGAAGTGTGGAATAACTAACTATAAAACAGATCATCAGACTATACAACAATAAGGTACATAGGTTTATGGGAACAGAGGAAGCAACCTTATCCTGTGTCAGACCACTGGTTCTTCTAAGTCAGGGGTGGGCAACAGTGTAGGAGGTAATGGCCTATTTTGACCCCTGTGTCCCCCATCTCCATTTTGAGGGCACAACAGAAGTGATGAGACACCACTTCCAGTTGCCATGTTAGCATTTGCAGCCAATTTTGTTTGGCTTTTAAAGGGATTGGGGAAGGAGCATTTGGCAATGGGTGAGTTAAATTGCCAAGTGGATTTGGGCCAGTGGACTGGGAAAGTTTTTTAAAAATGTTTTGGGGAGGTTCAGGAGGTATTGGAGATCTCCAAAGGGGCCCTGGGGGCCACAAAAATTAGACTCATGGCTGTTCCTTCCCCACTCCTGTTTTAATCCTGTAGGACCTAGATAGAGAGGCCAGGGTTCTCTCAATTGCTCTGTGGAGCAGGTAATGGGTTAACCACTGAGCTTCTGAACTCTCTGAGAGTTCCAAAAAAGTAACTTTTTAAAGCTGTTGTGTGAACCTAACACTTTACTCATGGAGTGCTCACTGGTGTGCTAAAGACGCTTACTGCTCTTCATAACTTCCTTATCTATCTATTTGTTCTCTTCTGAATATACTCTGATTGTGGGTGGCAATAGTGCATCTGCTATTAGTAAAACTTTCAGCTGCTCTGTATTCTCATCACATTGCAGCCAAGCTGCAAATAATGGGTGGTGGGAACTTGTAGAGCAAAAGCAGTGGAGCTTAACTTCTTCTATAGCCTCTGGTCCTCCTTAACAAATGTCCCATCCTCAATGGTTTCCACTGATTCACCCACCAGCAAGGCCTCCTTATGAAAGTTTTCCTGACTCATGTTAATCTTAAGAGGGAAACACAGGATTGGGAACAGGGTTGCTAGATCTCAAGGGCCAGGCTGTTACCCTGCTTGCTTGGGCTCCTTTAATCACTCAGCTTCACAGACTCCAACAAGCATACAAGAATATAGAAAGTTAAAGTTCATACAATCACTCAGCTTCACACACTCCAACAAGCATACAAGACTATAGAAAGTTAGAAAGAGATGAAAATTAGGAGAGAGAGAGAGATATAAGAGTTTGATTTAATACTATACCAATCCAGAAGTCTTCAGCTGGGCGAAAACGATCTCAGCCACGCCTTTAGAGGCTGCGGGGAGCTTACCAGCTTCATGGTTTTGCAGATCTGAGAGAACTTCCAACTCTAAGCTCTCAAAACTCCAAAAAGAATCTCTCCAAAACTACAGATCCAAACTCCGAAAAAGAATGAGAAAATGCGCCTAGTTATAGTGTTGACCGATGTCCTGTGAAACCAGATGGCTGCAGTTTTTATTAAGATGGATTATTTTCTTTTGTAGTTCAAAGAAAATACAGCCAAGCATCCTTGTCGTTTCCTGCAAGATCAGTATCTCTCCGGAGATGCATACCTCAAAGTGTCAAATTCCAGGCTGTTTTGCATTGTTTATTTGTTCCCAGAGAGTAATTGTCTCCTGATCGCGGCTGAAAATCCATTCAAGTGGCCTTAGAGCCCACCCAGGATGTGACAGAAAACAGGCTACTCAGCTCTCCTGCCTACGTGTCCTTCCAGTATATCTCTATGGCTCACTATGTTTGATATAAAATAATTAGGTTCCTCAGGACAAATTTTTTAGGTGTGTTAGGGGGCTTACAAGGCCCTTCTTTTCCAATCCTCAAGGCAAAGGGGAGGAATCTCAGAGCAAGAGCACTACCCTGAAAATGTTTTTGTATATATTTTCCTTCTAGTTATTTGATAGGCTATTCTGTCCAGCTATAGTTGGGGTTTAGCTATATCACGCTTAACAACATCAGCAGCAGCTACCTTGTAACATAGGCCCTTTCCACACGGGGTTAAAAAAACGGTGTAGAGTGACCTCTGACGGAGGTCGTCTACACCATAACGTGGATTGGGGCGGACTACTTTTGTGTAGTTCCACACCTCAATCCACGCAGGGGCGACTGGAAGTGGTGGCGCCGCGTGCTTTTTGAAAACCACTTGTCTTGTGGTTTTTAAAAAGCACGGGGCATGCAGCCCCGTCACAGCACCCGGTGTGGATCTGCAGGCGCACGCAAGTGTGCGCCTGCAGACCGGCCAGGGGGCGGGCTTCCAGCTGGCGAACTTCTGCGGTTGGTGGAGAGCCTCCGCCAGCCGGAAGCTGCCATTTTGGACGCTGCAGGACGCCACAGGATGCCGACACGTGTGGAGCGTCGAACTCGCGCTGCTCCACGTGGCGATGGACTTACCCGGCTGCAGGTAAGCTCCGTTTCAGCGTGTTTCCAGGTGTTGCTTCCTCTGCGTGTGGAAAGGGCCATAGCATGACAGAATCATAGGACTGGAGGGTATCCTTAAGAGCTGTCTAGCTCAACTCCATGCCAGTGTACAAATCTACTGCTAAAGTCCCCCTGAGAAATAGGTATTCAACCTCTTTTTAAAAACTTCTAGTGAAAGAGGAGGTTTTAAAACTGAGGCTAGTTGTCTTTCTTCCTCTTGGGAGTACACCTTTGGGCCTGCCTCCTGTGACATTGCAAGGGGTCTTCCTTAAGTCTCAAGTTTTGGCCTTGAAGTCTCTGGGCCTGGAATGCTCCTGACCTGCCAATCCTAATTTGGGGAAAGCTATATGCTTCTCCCAATATCTACTTACATCCTTGAGGTTTGCACACTATTCAGCAGATTCATGGTCTCTGCTGACATATATTTCAAGGAAAGAAAGAGAGAGAGACCATTGCAGTCAGAATTTAATTGTTACACAAGGGATGAAGATGTGTATCAAAATTTCCAAGCGGGATCTACAACCCTGAGTGACAGAAAGGCATGTTCTGCGTGTGTGTCTGTGCGTGAGATTTGAAGGCACACCTCATTTATGCCCCTTCCTGAGTTGTAACTACAGTTGGCCCTCCACATTTGCAGGTTTGACTTTCATATACAGTAGCCCCTCCACATTCATGAGGGTTAGGGGCACAGAAACCTGGCGAAAGTGGGAAAAAATCACAAATTCTCCTCCAGAGCTCCCCCTCCCATTCCTTTGCCTCTGGCCCCAGTGTTGGGGAGCAGGAGAGAAAAAAGAGACAGTAAAGGGCTGTACTTTGCCCTCAAAGAGAAAAGAGCATGCCTCCTCCCTTCTAATTACTTCTCACAGCCATGTTGAAAAGGGAGGAGTAGGAGCAAAGAGAGCACTTGACCAACCAGCAGCCATTTCACAGCAGAAAGTGCAGCCACATGGCAGAGAGGACACAGCTCCAGTGGGGGGGGGCTTTGCTGGCCTAAAAAGAAAAAAAACCCATCCATTTTAAACAGAAGCCTAGCAAGCCTGAGGTGAGGAATGCAAGGGCATGGGGAGGGAGAAGCGTGTGCCTTGTGAATAATCATATTTGCAAAGGACAAACCTGTGAATGTCGAGGGAGGATTGTATTTGATTATTTGCGAGTTTCTCCAAACTCTGTCCCCTACCTCAGGTGCTTCTTTTCCAGGGGAAACTTCTCTCTCCTGGTTCTGATCAGGCTGTGCAGCTCTTTAAAAACCTGCCTCTGGTCCTCCTCCTCCTCCACCACCAGCTGCTGCCTGGCTCAGTATCACAAATGCTCTCCCAATGCCCTCCACACCCATGAATAGAGATGGGTGTGAGAGAGGAAGTACTGGGCCTTCATGCTGCCGCACCACCTTTCCTTCTTTTTCCCTGACTTGGTTTGAACCCTGGGTGCCCGTTCATCCCCCATGTCAAAGCCTCCTTCCGCAGACACACACATATTTTGATATTTGCATTTTTTCCAGTTTTGCAGGGGTCCTGTGCCTCTAACCCTAGGGAATGTGAAGGGCTGACTGTATAGGGGCAGCAATAGGAGGGAATTGTTCCCTCATATCCATTCTGGCCCACATTGAATTTCTTTTTCAGATCACACATTTCCAGCACTGCAGTAACAAAAAACTTCAGCCACGCCTTTAGAAATACAGTTTAGACATCCAAATTAGCAGGCAAAGCTACCCAGGGATTGTGAAAACAACAAATGCAAGAGTTGTTAGTGTGACCAGTTTTCAATATCTCATTCTCTGAAATGCTACATATTTGAGGACTTAAGGAAAATTTCACTGGAGGCAGAAATCTTATTTGAGAAGACAAATACCCTCCATTTGCCCCCCCCCATAGCTACACTTCTGGCACACCTACATTGATTGTGAAGAAAAGGCATTTAGTTAGGTATATCCCCTTTTCCAGTAGCATGTAGTGATGTGAGTGGATTGCATAGATTTCCATCCTTGCCTTGTACAGTACACACACACACACACACACACATCAGCTTTTGCAGTGTGTGAAACTGTCCTTGACAAGACCGAGATGTTTGAAACCTATCTACTTTGCCAACAACATTGCTGTCTCTCTGTCTCTGTCAGCAGCATTATCAGCAAGGAGGTCATAAATCACTGGCTGTGCAGGAGGTGAAAAGACCACCGTTGTATAACTCAAACATGCTCAAAGTAAAAAAGAGTCCCTTCAGTGTGAGGGTGGTCTGTGAAAAGTTAGGAGGCACCTGCTGGCAGATCCCTGGGACACTGGCATCTGTGTAAACGTGCCCCCTCCCTGTGACCGCAACTCTTATAAAGGTGTTGAATGAATGGGTCTCATGAAAAAGGCACTGTCTGAAAGGAGCCCCCAAGCTTTCTAATCTACCTAAGCAAAACAGAAGCTGTTCTGTTCTGTGAGGGATTATTAGAGACCACAGGGAAAAACCTGTTAATTATGGTTACAAACTGATCTGTTGGTCGGAAAAGGGATAGGGTTCCATGGGCTGCATGCATACATTTTACAAAATAAAAAAAAGATGTAACAGGGTGAGGGTATCTTCCCCAACTTCCTCCCCTTCCTTCTATCTATTCTACACTGTTCTCCAGATTAAATGATTGTGGTTCTCTCTTCAGATTTCTGGCTTTGTATGTAATTCCCTCTACTAGAATGGATTCTAATTATACAGTTTTTCCAATGGGTTAGGAGCAGACTCCTGGAAATACCTGCAAACAGCACAGCAAGATACCACCAGGAGCTATGATGGGAACTGCAGATCAAAAATGTAACTTTTTCTAATATCTGAGTGAGCATCTGGAATCATGTAGCCAAAGGATTCCATGTGTTTATTTCAGACTCCTTGCTCCTCATGATTGCTTAAAGAACAGAACAAGTGGCTGATACTTCTGTGTCCAGTTCTTACAGACATTTGTGCACATTAGCTTGAGGTTTCTCCCAAACTTAGTTTGCCAACAAATTGGGAAACTACATGTATAATTTTTTTTTAGTTGGTCATGGCAGGGAAGGGTTTAAAGAATGTGGCTCAAATGCTCAGTAATGGTTTTATAGTAAGGTACATTGCTGTTTCTCCTTAGCTATGAACACAGTGAAGTTTTCAGTCTTTACTGAATCTTGGAATCTCTTCTCCCCTCCCTTATTGGAATCCAGAATGGTGCCCTATGTTTCTTGTTATGTTGTATTGGCAAAATACAGGAGCCATAAGGGCCCACTGTATCACACTCAAGGACAAGGGACCCAGCATTATCTATAGATGGCTTCCCAAAGGAAGTGCAAATATCACTTTCTGCGAAAAGCAAGTTGTTGATAAGAAATAGACTGAGCAAGTGTGTTTCTGTCTCATCAAGAAGCTGAGGTTGGGTTATCAGAATTTGCATCCTTGGCCACTTTTAAGTAAGTTGTGTCTTTATATCCTCTCAGATGAAACCTTGGAATTCATGTTGGGGGGAACAGTGCCTAAAAAAATAATCAGTTTGCCATGAATGTTGAAGCTGCTTCTTTCAAAGTCATTAGTTAAGAGCACTCTGCATGACAACAGGCAGCTGCTTCAGGGATTTCCCTTCATAATTAGTTAATAAGCTCCATGTGCTTTTCCTGACTAATTAAGCTGGTATGAAATCTTCCACTTTGTCAGGGTTGCCAAAGTATTACATGGAAGGTGCTTTAGGGCTCCCCATCCCCTTTTCTTTTCCCCAAATACCCTCTTAACAAGAGCAATTTGTTGCACTAAACTTTCTGCCACCACCTATGATGGTATACACATCAGTGCATGCACTTTTGGGGTTGCTATTTAAGGAGGTACCCATTATGGGGGGTGGTTCTGAAGTGTAGCTGTATCTCCCAGCCCCTTATCAGGAATAGAGTATGTGCCTGAGCATTCTGGGTACCCTTTGGCATGTGGGGAAGATGGATCAGCCTTACATAGGAGATGGGGCCTGCTCCTTCTTTCTTGGGCAGCCAGACCACAGCTGGGCACATTCCTGCAGGCAGTCAGAGACCAAAGGATGGAACTGTACCCTAGAGCCCATGGGCTGCTGTTCTACACTTAGGGAAGAAAAACCAACCTCCACTCACTCACCTGTCTACTCACTCAGACTTACACTCTACCAGCAGGCTAATTCCATCTTGCCCTGTGTTTCCTAATCCTTACTTGCCCCACAACTGCATTTCAAGGACATGGAGTGGTTTTCTTTTGCTTCATGTTTGTTTCAGGGCATCAGCCCGATGAACATTGTATTCCAGTCAGAATATTCCAATAAGAACAGTTGTATGCATGCTGTAATTCACTGAGGGCACAGGTGGCTTTTCTTAGGAGCTCACATTAGTCCATTCTGTGAGAACTCAGCATCATTTTTCAAAATTTCTAGGACTCATGGCTAGAATTGTGTTGGTGGCTTATGCTGGTGTAATGCCTGGTTTTTTTTGGGGTTTTTTTTGGCATTGTAGAAGGAGGCATCCAGTACCTCCTTGTGCAATGCCTTAGTCAGAAGCATGCAATGACTGACAGAAGTTCCTGGATATGGCTCCACCCACTCAGCTGCTGATTGGTTGCATGAATGTGTACCATGTGGCTGCCTCCCATGCTTGGGGAAAGAAAAGCTGCTGGTGGTGGTGAAAGTGGTTGAATTGCTGGTGCTCCAGAGGGAATGGAAGCTATTCCTTCTTCTCTAGCTGTGCAAGGGCAGCCAGGTGGTGTCCAGCATGGCTAAGCGGAGTAGTGCCTAGGAGCTTCTGGCTGCTTTTGCCTCCTGGATCACCTGCAGTCCTCTTGGATCCTGACCTAAGGTTGCTGCCAAGTAAAAGTTTGGACAATAATGCTTGCTGTTCAGCAATAATACTTGTTTGGGTCAACAGGACATTTGAATAGGAGTTCCCTGGAGGAGAGGAACTTTACTGCCCACAATCTCTATGCTCGTCTCTACAACTAGCCAAATCACAGTACATTTTGCAAAATAATAAAAACTGCAGAATGTTATATAAAAATAATAGGACTTGTGAAAATCTGGTCAGTTTATAAAATTTGTGCAAGATGAAGAATTTGCCGATTTTCTTAGCACTGTTGGGTTTGTTCACATAGAATCTTAATAATTCTTCCTGAAGCATACATGCAACCCTGTTCCTAGTCCTATTAGATTTCCCACTTCCCACCTCCTGACTTAATTTTTAAAACTTCCATATCTTTTTCTTATAGCAGAATATGTATATATATATGAGGATGTATTTTCTTCAGCCCTATAAAAAGCACTGATTGGATTTAAATATGAAAAGCACTGTAACTTGCACAGGTTAAGCCTTTGGTTAAAAGTCCAGGATGTTAAAAGCTTTATGACTGTTTAAAATGTCTTTCATTATAAATACATCCAGATATTTCGGCTGCAGTTTTATGAGATAGTGTTGAAAGCTTTTGTAATATAATGATCTCACGTTGATCGTACATGTGACATTGTTCTCTTTCTGAGCTCCTCAGCCTAATGTCAAAATAAATTTGACAAAGGCTCCTATCCTGTCCTAGGCACACTTACATGAGAGTAACCTCCAATGAGCTCTGCAGGACTTACTTCTGAGTAAGCATATCCAAGGAATCCTGCTTGGTGTAGTGGTTTGAGTTTTAACTTTGACCCTGGAGACCAGGGTTTGATTTGCTGCTTGGCCGTGAAAACTCATTGGGTGACCTTGGGTGCATCACACATTCTCAGCCCCGAAAACACTGTGATAGGTTTGGCTTAGGGTCGCCATAAGTTGGTAAAAACTTGAAGCCACACAGCAACAACAAATATATACAGGGGAAGGCAATGGCATTAATAAGATCATATGAGGAACCCTGCTGGAACTGACTGTCTAGTCCACTGGCAGGGTGTTGTTATTTGTTACTGTTGTCATGTGCCTTCAAGTCAACTCTAAACTTAAGACCTTAAGGAAAACCTAGCATACGGTTTTTTTGGCAAGATTTGCTCAGAGGAAGTTTGTCATTGCCTTCTATGTCCAAGATCTTCCAGTGGGGTTTCCATGGCTGATGGGAAATTCAAACCCTGCCCTCTCAGACTCCTAATGCATCATTCAAATCATTATACTACTACGCTGGCTCTCTTGTTCACATGACTGTGTGGCAAAGAGGACAGGGCTCCTGTACCCTTAAGAGTTGTATAGAAGGGGAAATTTCAGGCAGTTTGGTTTTACATGCAGGCTCCTCCACTGGAATTCTCTTTCATACAACTACTAGTGGTAGAGGAGCCAACCTCTTTGCCACACAGCCAACAGCAGCAGCAGCAACATGTTACCCTGATCTCTGGGGGTCCCAGGAGGGACACCTAAATAACCAAACAACGCAACTTTGGGGAAAATTAGCTGGAGCACTCACTAAAGCTAGCGAGAGGCAGGGTAACTTAGCAGGACCTTTCAACCCTGCGTCTACGGGGTCAGTCAAGCAGTCAGACGGTTTAAAATAGCAAGAATGATGTTTTATTAAATATAGACAAATATTAAAGACACCACAGTCACACAGCTAACTAGAGAATCAGAGAATCGGACTTGAAATAGGAATTTTTAGAGGGAAATGGGTGATACGACACCTGTCTTGTAGTCCTGGAGGGGTTTGGAGATTGAGTTCGTTGGTATGGAGTCGCAGTACGTGGAACTGAGGGGACGGCTCGCCAAACAAAGCGGCAGCAAGGCTGGATGGAACTCAGGAGCGATCCAAGGTTGAGCGGGCTCAGTTACTGGAACTGAGGGGACGGCTCGCCAAGCAGAGCGGCGGTAAGGCTGGGTGGAACTCAGGAGCAATCCGAGGAGGGTCTCGGAATCAGGGGTTTTTATAGGGTGAATTTTGACTGCAGGCCAAACCATGCTCGGGGAGAACAATGCGATTTAGGAACGGGACAAAGCTTTGGAAAAGTCAGGTTTTAGCATGATTGACTTAGAGCCGAATTAACAATAGTGTAGCCAGTATGCAAATACGGAGCACTTGGTACAACTTTGTCAGGTTACCTGCTTGGGGCAGGGAGCCTTTGTTAGTATCGCACATATGCAATGAGGTGTTGCTGGAGAGGTCCCTGAAGCGACGAACCGGCTCTGTCTGGCCTGCCTACGTGGAGAATGGAATGTCCAGCAGTTATCGGCCGTGCCTGTTTACATGCTTGTCCGGAGGCATTGCAAACATGAGTGGGGTGGCAGAGGAAGGCCGAATTGTTTGATATCAAAGTGATATCGAGTGCTATCTCCGGGTAGGCCTGGACCGCAGTAACAACCATCCTGTTCTTCATTTATTTATACCACGTCTTTCTTTCTATAATGGAACTCAAGGTGGCTAACAAGATTAAAACAGAACAAATTAAAACATCTATGAAAGTATAAGATTTTAAGAAAAGCATTAAACAATTAACTTTATAAACTATTCCAGAATCATGTTTTCAACAGTGATCTTTCAGATGCCTCTGGATGCTTATAATCAAAGTGTGAAAGGCAAAGTCTCCTTTACGCTACCATTCTCCTGTGATTGGTATTCCGAGGTATATTACCTATGGACTTTGATGCTCTAGTAAGCAATCATAAAAACTGCTTATAGACCATGGATTTGTCTAATCCTTTGTCTTTAAGCTTTCTAAGATTGTGGCCATATTCACATCTCCCAGATTAACACTAATTATTTCTGTGTTTTCTTCAACAAACATTCTCTTATTTGATATACAGAACTGATTGTATGGTGTAGTAATTCTCTGACCTCTGAAAGTGCAATCCTGTACATATTTATTCAGAAGTGAGACCCACTGAGTTCATTGAGGCTCATTCCCAAGTTAAGTTGGTATAGGACTTCAGACTAAGACACTAAGTTTTGAAATTTTGGACTGCTTGGTTTAGCTTTTGCTGCTGGGCCATGTAGGCAAGACTGCTAGAAAGGACAGTAAGACCTTTTATGAACCTAGCTGATCAACCTTTCTCAGTCTGATGCCCTCCAGATCATTACATCTTTAGAAGTTACAATCCAACACTATGGGACGGTAACGGGTTGGGTAGGGCTATAGACTAGGGGTGGGGAATACATGACTTTCCAAGTGTTCTTGGACTTGATCTCTCATGTGTCGTAGCCAACGTAGTCAGTAGTGAGGAAGTTTCAGGGTGTCATGCAGGGTGTAAAGGAAAAGGAGAGATTAATTTGTTGGATGCTTCTAAATAACCTTGAAAGATACAAGAGTTTCTATGTGTGCTGGTGACAAGCAAGAGATCACAGCCCCCCAGGACGAGAACCTGAAAGAACAAAGGAAATGCTAGCAATCAATTCCTAGATGGAGAGTTCTGTTACACAGAACTTAAGCCTGGGGCTGGCCCTGCTCTTAGGCAGAATGTAGCACCTGCTACAGGCCAGCAAATGGTTGATTATTTTATCTGTCTTATCTGTGTTACTGGCAGGGATGGCAAGAGGCAGTTGTGGAATTTTCTGCCTCATGGCTGGCCTTGGACTGTGTACATCTTGACTTGTGGGGAGATGACTCATTTTTTCACCTCAGACAGCAAAATCAGCCCTGCTCAAGCCATATTCAGGATACAACCACACATATAATGGCATATTCAGGGAACCACCACCCATTTAGTAGGAGTTAGAAGCCAAAGTCTACAGTAGTGGAAAGGCATTCTACATATACCTAGCTCATTACTTTTGTCCAGTCCTGATTTGGATGAAGCCCTTTTGGTGCCCATAGAGAAAGATGTAACCTGTGGAAATAAGAGGTTGCAATTTGACGTAAACATTATTGAAAGGCCTGTTTGTAGTCAAAAACTGACCATTTGGGATGAACTTTATCCAGAGTGCCTGTTTCAGTACTATGTATGCACCTTCCCTCCTGATAGACATACAGCCCTACATATGACCTTATAGGAAGTGGGTCTGAGGGCTCTGAAGAAACCACACCATCTTAAAGTCCCTGTAGAATTTTTCTCTGTCATCCCCCCCACCCCCTTTTGTTCGCCTAAGCAAAACAAGCCCACATTTTGCATTCTTTCCCCCATCCCCTGGTACTGAAAGCAGGCTAAAGGCAAACTTTTCCTCTCCACCTCTCTTTCCCAGCTTTCTTTTTAGTTGGCTCAGCGGGGAACAAGAATCCCATCCTGGGCCTCCAAATAATGTTCCCTGGGGAGATGCGGATTGCAACAAGCACAGCTGAAATGTAGGCGCTCTTCCTTTGAAACACAATGGGGAGAAGCCCTCCCCCGTCTCATTCCCTTCTCCCCCCAACCCTTCTCTGTTCTACAGCCTTATGATAAATCTATAATATCAACTTTAAGAGACAGTTGTAAATAATAGAGCAGATATCCTGTGGGATAATTTTGTAAGGGGTAACAGAGACAGAATTACTTGATGACATTAGAAATGAAGGCAGCTCTTAACTCGGAGAACAGTGGAGCAATCGGCTGAATGGGACGTGCATAAATTGTCTAAGCATAAGACGCAGCTACCCTCAGGAGGTTGGCTGGCTCTCTTTCTTGCTTTCCTTTTTTTTTTTTTAATGATTGCATTTTTTGAAGACATAAATACTCAGCCAGTCCTTTTTCTCTTTTTGGCTGACTTGGAGCCTTCTGGAGTTGAGCATCCAACCTTTGATGTGTAAATAATGAGTGACTGCTGATGATCAAAGAGTGTTAGCTTGATAGACAAGATTCAGTTTTCTTTTTGTTTGATATCCATACAGTATGACTGCAGTCCCTTTGCAGCAAAGTTGATTATTTAGATGAGGTGGCAGTAGATGGACACTGGCACCCACAACAATTAAATCTTTCCTTCATCACAAGGCCTAGCTATCTTTTGATAACCGGTTCCTTTACTAAGGCAAACCTTCTAATGTAGTAGAGTTTGGGCTGTGAATCCTTTAGCCATGATGTATGGAGAGAAGATGTGATTGCTGCACCTTCTTTACTATTGCCAATCTACTTTTTCATTGGGCTTGTCATATTTCCTTCTCTTTTGGCTGCTATAAGAAGAGTCCTGCCAGATCAAACAGAAGGCCTGTCTCAGCATCACCTTTCCAATAGTCACCAGCCAGATCATTCTGGGAATCTCACAAGTGGGACATGAGGGGGAAAGCCATTGTGCATTGCTGGTCCCCAGTGACTGATACGTAGTGGCGCCTGTGGAATGGAGGATCTGCTCCAGGTTTTAATGTCAACTTTAAAGGTGCTGCCCAAAGTACTGAACCTATTTGAAGGTTAAAGTTGAGCATCTTCAATGGCTCCCTTAAAATGCAGAGTAAAACCTGCAGTGGATTCCACTGTTCCACTGCCATGGAAGCTACTAGATGCCAGAGTTGATCTACAGACTGGTATGACCATTATGACTAGTAGCCATCTGTTATTTTATCTGTAATGAATTTGTCTCATCCCCCTTTTAAGCTAAGTAGATTTAAGTATTCTATAGAAAGGAATGGATTATGAAATTCCTATATCCACTGAACTTCTTTGGGTTTAATTTTTTAAGCAGATGTGTATAGATTAACTGAACTTGGGTACCACTGAAATCTATGGGACTTAACTCATGAATATGTTGTAGGCCTGGTCCCAATGTTTCAAGTAGCCTATTTTGGATCCAGTCTAATAGCAATAACAATCTTTCCTTTTCGTTTGGCCCTATCAGAAAGAGCAGCTCACATATTTTGGAGCACCTCCCTAAACATACATTAACAGCACAAACACCTTTGTGTTGCTAGATTTTAAACTAAAGAGCAGATTTATACGTGTATGTATATGTCTTAAAGTGTAATTTTACAAACCTATTTAATTTGTAATTCTACACATTCACTCAACGTGAATTCTACCTATTAAAACTTTAAAAACTAAAAGGTAGACTTCAGTGAATCCTAGTTCATCCAGTGGTGAAGATTTCTTTGTGGCTTGTTGCTTCTGCTATCTCACACTCCCTTTTCAACCAGTACTCTTCTCCATGTGAAGGAATGTGCTGTGTGCCTTCTTGTGATGTAGTTTACTCATGTAGCTGCACTAACAGAATAACTTGGGTGAGCTTTCAACAGCAGACCCAGACTTGCCAGTACAGAAGCAGAGAACTAAGCAAGCACAAAATCATCCTAAAACATGGCAAAATTATAAAAACATAAGAAGAGGCATGCTGGATGAAGCAAAGGGCCTATCAATCCAGCATTCTTTTTCACACAGTGGCCAATCAAGAGAAGCCTGATGGCAGGACATGAGTGCAAGTGCACCCTCCACCTCATAGTCCCCAGCAATTGATAATTGATAAAAAGAGTAGGGATGATGGAGAAATCTGGATGGGATCCATTTGGCATCAGAATCCCAGTGTAGAAGTTATGGAGGTGCCGCAGATTCCATGAGTAGACAAAGACAATGCATTCATGAATGCTTCTGCAAAAAGCTATGGTGCTCTTTCTCTTTCCTCCACAGTTCTTCTTTCTTCCTACTCTGGGGTATATTGCACCCATATGTGAGGCCTGCTGTTTGTGTTAGAATTTGGATACCCATGCTGCTACAGTTCTTCATAAGGCTGGTGGTACTGCTACAGTTCTTCATAAGGCTGGTGGTACTGCTACAGTTCTTCATAAGGCTGGTGGCAAGAAAGAGGCAACAAAAGTATTGTGAGATGAGCTGATGCTTTTGCTGGCTTAAGAGATTCCTGCAGAAGTTGGGAGAAACTTTGGAGTAGGCTGGACATCCAGTTGTTGATATCCTCTTCTGCTAATGTTTGCACAAGGTGAGAAATGCTTTTAAAAGTCTGCTTTCCAATCCTAGAGAAATTACTGAGGCCTCCTTCTCCAACTGAGAACAGATTTGCAACCTAAGCGCTCTTGAAATATTTCTCCTACCACAAGCATGTCACTCAGGATTCAGAAAGTGCAGTGTAGAAATTCACCTTTTTGTGTGTGCAAGCTGCACTGAATCATTAAAGAACAAGAAAAGAAATCCTTGGAAATCTCCCCAGGGCGACAGTAATTGACCCAAGAATTTTTCAGTACTAAGGCCTCTGTTTTATTTTATTTTATTTTTATTGTAATAACCATGCAGAGATGTAGACATGAATCTCCATTGGGGGATACACCCCCATTGTTCTTCTCAGCCCCGATGCTTTGCTTTCGCCCTTTGAGCTTTTCAGAGGCTTGAGATTATTTGGTTTCTTTGAAGAACAAAGAGCAAAAGAAAAAAACATTTTTTTTAAAAAGATGACTGGCTATTTTGATCTACTAGGTCTGCTCACAGTGTGATGGAACAAACATCAGCAATCATTAAGGAAAAAGCAGAGGAGGAAACATAATCAAAAGGAGAAGTGCAGAAGCCTGTGTTCTTGTCTAGGCATAGGAGCTGGGCACCCTCATCTGAAGGTGTGACTCCCCGCTGTGCCAATGCTTATTCTGTGCCACCTTGGGTGCACCCTTTGCCACCCCACCCCTAAACTTATAATGAGCCTTATAATTTCAGATGGATAGGACCACACACAGTATAGATGGTGCATGGAAGTTATGTGTCATGGGCCTAGATCTCAACTGGAGTAGATAACATTGAATCAAATGCAGAATGGAATGTCATGCTTACATAAATCCCACTGACTTTATGGCTCTGCTCTGGTTGGGACTGGCAACTGGATTTAGGCCATGATGCTTGGTTTTAAGGCATGGGGAAGTATGGTGAGAAAGGATAGCACCAAGGTTAAGATGGCCTATACCAGATCTATGAGAGCTGCTCCAAACCTTAATTTCCTTGCATGCAAGGTTGTGATTTCTGCACTTTCTGTGGAACCCAAATGTGACCATTGCTTTTTCTAGAGGTTAAGTTATTTCTATAGGTTAAACCTTAATGATTAACCAGTTTATTGTAACATAGTCCTTGAGTGGCATGATGTGTTATCCTGAATTGGCAGGTGGTATTTAAGAGAGGGCAAAGTTCAGCATTCTGGATTTTGTGGGACTGCAGTTCCCAGCATTCTCCACAATTGGCTATGATGGCTACAGCAGATGGGAGCTGAAGCTGAACAATGTCTGAAGGATTGAACTTTGCTCTCTAAACCTATCAAAGGCTTCATGCATCTGATAAAGGTGGCTCCAGTCTGTAAAAGCTTATTCACCACAAGAGACATATTCACTTTTAAGATTCCACAAAGCAATATTTCTTGTAACTGAAGGCCAGTCATTTAGTGCATATGATGCCCAGTGTGCCTCTTCAAACCATGGCACACTCTCTCTACTTCAGACAAGTAGAGAAACTGCAAACATCTCAGGAAACAGTTGGAAAAAAGTTTTTCTGCTTTATTCCTCCTGCAGTGTTGGCACTTGCTGGTACTATGAGCTTGCACCTCAACACAGTGTCCCCTGGGAACTGTAGTTTCTGGCAGCAGTAACAACTGAGAATTGTCTAGAGAAGGGATGGGTATCTTTCAGAGATCTGATGACTTCTAGAGACCCCTGGAATTTCCAACACATCCAAAATGTTTTGTTTAACTTTAAAATAAAGGCTTACCTCTGAGGTATGGGAACAATTTTGCCTCATTTTGGGGGTCCTGAGACCTGTTTGAGACCAGGAGGCTCTTAGGAAAGATCCTCCGAGGTCAGTGGGAGGGAAGGGTGGTGGCAATGGTACCCCTAGGACCTTGATGTGCTATGAGCACCACTCTATCAAACAACCACAGTTGGGAACAAGCCATAGTTTTAGTGGCATGTGATAGCTGCCACAAAAGACATTTTCAAAAAAGTATTGAGAGAACTGATCCAAGCAGGAATAAGATTCTCAGCAAACAATACATTACTTGATTGGGTGGTCTGGTTGCATAGATCAGAGATGGGCTCTTTTTCACACATATGTTTGCTAGTGCTTTCTAACTGCACATTTACATGTGAAGTTGGCAGTCATTAAGAGCACAACTTCCCAAACTGTGTGTCATGACACATTAGTGTGTCAGCTGCAATGTACAAGTGTGTTGTGTGAATGTAACAGGTGGAGGGGCTGCCTCTCCCACTGCTGCACTGGGCCAGACCTGGGTGAAAGGGTTGCCTCTGCTGTTGCCGCCACCACCCTGGGCTAAGGAAGACCCCAGCAAGGGTGGCAGTGGCAGCTGGCCAGGCTCAGGTGGAAGAGCTGCCTCCACTTACTGAGTTGCAAAATGATGCATGTCTAAAAAGTGCATCACCAATGTGAAAAGTTTGTAAAGCTCTGTGTTAGAGGCAGCCATAATAACCGCAGAAGAATGCAGCTGTCCCATCACCATGGAATAAGTGAGTGATGCACCTCTCTAAATTTTTTTTTTAAAAAAGGGTCTGGCTGCTCACTCATCTGTATTGATTTTGGAGGATGATGTGTGTGTTTATTCCCCAACCACAGCAATCCAAGCTCTCCTAGAGAGATGTCCAGTCCTAACCCAGAATGCATTTGCATCTGATTTCCTATCTTGCGGCTGCAGAACACAAGAAGCTGCCCTATTGTTGACTGCCCTATGGGTCCATCAAGCTTAGCATTGTTTAGTCTACCTAGGAGGACCTCTACAGGATTCCAGGAAAAAGTCTCTTCCAATCCTACCTGGAGTGCTGAATCAGATTTCTTCTATATTCAGAATATATGCTCTACTGTTGAGCTATCTGTATTCCCTAGGGCATTACTGCAACACATGATGGCTTCTGGGAGTCTTAATAGTTATGCAGGATTTTTCACATGGCTGAATGGGAAGTGAGGTGGCAGCTCCCATGTTAGTGGTTAATGTGGTCTGGGTTTTTGTCTGGTCTTCCAAGGACTCAGCAACTTGGAGAACTCCTTGAAAGTTTAGACTAAAACCCAGAGTGGAATTATTGTTCCTGTGGCTTCTGTAGAAAGGATTGAATATCACAGCTTTCTTTTAATTCAGTTATTAATTTCTTCTCTGTCCCTTCCAAGTGTGTGGCATATGTGCGTTTGCAGTCTTAAATTGTCTTAAGTAATTTGGATCTTTAACCCTCCCTAGAATCATAGAATTGGAAGGGACCATGAGGGCCATCTGATCTAAGGGCAAACTAAAGCACATCAGAGAGATGGCCATCCAACCTCTATTTAGACCTCCAAGGGAAGACTGTCCACTTGTGACAGTCTATTTAATTCTCAAACAGATCTTACAGTAAAGAAGATTTTCCTAATGTTTATGTTTAAGTGGTATTTTTTTCCTTGTAGTTTGAATGCATTGGTTCTGGTCTCTGGAGAAGCAGAAAACAAGCTCACTGAATTTTCTATATCCCTTCAGATATTTAACTATGGCTGTTATGTCATATCTCAATCTTGTCTTCCCGATCTAAATATACCCAGCTCCCTAAGTTGTTCCTCATAGGGCTTAGTTTCTAGACCTATTATCATCTTGGTCACTGTCCTCTGGACATGTTCCAGCTTAAATCTTACTTGAATTGTCATGCCCAGAACTGGACACAGTATTCCAGGTGAGCTCACCAGGATAAAAATATTTACGTTGTTTTCTGACTCTAATGAGAATTGAAATGCATTGTGGAATACAAAAATGTCCCATGTCCAAAGGAATAGTTGTGTATGCAATATTAAGTCTATTAATCTGAAATATCCAGAGCCAGAAAGCTAAAGGTAGAATTAAAGTAAAATGAAATCAGACAAAATGAGAACCCTTCTTGTATTACAGAGGTACTTCCTGACCCTAGTGTTTCTTTCCACAGAAAAAAAATTCAGTTTCTTCAAATAAGGCCAATCTACAGCAACCAGACACTTCCTTCCTCAGAAGAAATGTCAGTTTCCTCAAATAAGGCCAGCCTGCTGTCATTTCTGTTCCTCAGCAATATGGTTCCTCAAAAATTGCATGTGACATTTTTGGTCATAATATGTTATGCTAACTGAGGAAAAAATGTTTTCAAAAAAATATCAGTGGATTTATTGAAAATTTTTTTCAGTTCTGGCTATTTTGTGTTAAAAGAGGAAAAGTCCTATATGTGGCAAGTGACTGAAATCTGAGAACAACTGTGCAAGTGACAGTGTCATAGAGTGCTGCACTGTAGGTCTACTTTTGTGTGGATTCTGCAACAAAACCTGACTATAGGAAATTAAATTATCCCGTTGTAGTCCAAGACAATCAAGTTAATAATCAGCACTTGTGCAGGCTTGTGCAGAGGTAGAGCAGAAGCCAGTGACAATGTTGTAAAAGGACAGTTACCTTGGGCTGTGTAAACTAGTCAAAACTTTGACGGCCACATTCTGAAGAAGCTGAGCTTTCTAGTTTTCTTAGGCAGCCCCACAAGGACGACAAAGAATATGTCCAGTTTTCTTGACATAACTAAGGCATCTATCCATCCATCTAGAGCCATCTATGTCCGGTACGGCCTATGTTGGGCAAAAGCTCTCCTGGTCGTCATCTGGATAAATGAGATCAAAGCCAGATCCAGTAATATAGAGTTTGAACAGCGAAGCCGAGCTGTTCTGTTGGTGCTAGTTCATGGAAGAACAAGAAATGGCACTGGAAGTCCTCTGGAAAACTTCTTCAGCAACTCCACTCCATTTTCTGAAATTCTTGGAGGCTGACTATGAATATTCAAGCCCTTTCTTGAAAGAGCTCCTGCTGACAGGACAAATTTGTTTGGAAATTGTGGCATTTGTTGTTGTAGTTTATTTTTTTTAAAAAAAAAAATATCCAGACAACATTTATGATTATTATTTGGCTATTCCTCACACGAACCTCAGTATTGTATTCCCACCTTTGAGTAGGTTTCTTTTTAAGTCAAAGACATATTGGAAAGAACGTTATCATCATCTTCTTTGTCCTCCTTTTTTTAAAAATCTATGTGTATCAGTGAAATAAAAAAAAAGGAGGAGAAAATTCCTCCTTCAACCCACAGGATCACCTCGGCAAACTACACCCTTAGGAGAGGGCATGGTTGGGAAAGCCCTAGTTCAGATCCAAGAAATCACTACAAACAGCCTCCCAAAAAGACTGAATGAGTGATATGGAGGCAATAACAACTGGCAAAACCCAAGGTCTGGGAGAACTCGTCTCTTTAGACCAGTCTGGAAGAGCCCATAGCGGCTAAAAAGCTGGAAGCTGAGATTCTCTGAGAAGCTGAATTCTGGGCCCAGAACACCCTGCAGCTTTTCAGGACTCTCACTGGATTCCACGCAGACTGAATTGTGTCGGTGTCACTGCAGGAGCATTTCCATGCTGAATAGTGACAGGACCAAAAATCTGTGGCGGAAAGGAAGCCCAGTCACTAGCCACAACCAAGGAAAAGCTTTGTTTGAAAGCAGTCTGTGCCATTCATTCATGGAAAAAAATGTCTATGTAGAAGTCCCATGAATGAGCAACGTGCAAGGAGCAACATTAAGGAAAACTGCTTAGAAAACACTGAGCTGGCTTTACTAGTAGACAGAGCTGAAGTGGCTGCCTCAGGCGGCAGATTCTGAGGGCAGGGAGAGGCAGCAAGAAGTTCGTGGAAAGAGCTGTGTGTGCCATACGGCCGGCTGCTGTCAGGTGTTCTTGCAGGATTTCTTCATTCTTGTGGGCAAAGGGAAACAGGACTAAAAGGAGGACCTCCACAAAGTCTGGCAGGCAGAAAAGAAATAGTTGGACAATGATTTTTCACTTGGTGAGGGAATAGTGCATAGACGACCCATGCACACAGAGCCTGGCATCCTATTAGTGACATATGCAGGCATAAGTCCATCTTATGCCCACATATGTCTTTCTAAAATTCTCATTGCAGAGCTTGGTATTCTCTTTCACCCTCGACAATGACCAAAGTCCCGCTCTGGGGCCCCTTCTGAGCTTCTGTAGCCTCCCAGTCATTCCGTGGCTGGTGAAGAGTAAGGGTGGGGGAAAGGAGAAGTATCTGGCTATATACCCATAGTCAGAGACAGACTGATGACATCATCTGCTGACACCTCTGGAGGATGCTAGTGGAAGTCAGCAGATCATGTAATCATTCCACATCTGCTACAGGGACATAGCCAGAAAACCCCCTCAGCCCACTGCTTTGCTCTCCATGAGCCACAGAACAGTCTTGGGGGGCTGCAGTGGCTAAATGGTGAGTCCAGGGAGCACAGATGCAGTGTAGTTCCACATGGGGAATTATTACACTATGCTGTGCCATGCAGGATCTTGTTTAAAAGGTTCAGATTCACAGAGTCTATTGGTACAGTCTGTTGCATGCAAGATCACGCATATATAGAAATGTTACTGCACAAGTGTTTTCATGCAGGAGCAAAGCTGAGCCCCTCCCACTACAAATCTTTCCGCACTATGCTGTTATAGTGCTATTATTCCACTTTCAACATCCTGTGGAATTCTGGGGTTTGTAGTTAACTGGGGCCAAAGAGCTCTCTTGCTGATAATTCTAAATGCCCCTCCCTCAATTTCAGTTCTCTGTTGTAACCATAAAGACCCATTCCTTGAAATCTGTTCTGACGTTGTCCACTGAACCCCCCAAAATCCCTATTTTGCAGAGTTCAGTGATCTTCCCGGGAAGATCCCACTTTGGATCTGGAGGTATATTCAGGTGTGACAGGCACGTGTGCCAATAGAAACCAATATACAGAAAGAGAGGCTCGATTATCATGCCCCCTTCCACCCTCCATAGCATAGAAGATGGCAGACAGACCTGACTAATGGGTAGCAAAGACATGGATAAAAGGCGGGAGAAAGCGCGAGAGAGCTTGTACAATAGGGAAGGGAGAGAGAAGTGCCACTAGGGAAATAGGACCAGACTTCATGTTTCTCATCCAGCCTGGCCCGGTGAAGTGAGACAATAATGACGTTGGATTATGACCTTGGAGACCAGGGTTTGATCCCCTGCTCAGCCACAGAAACCCACTGGATGAACTTGACCGTGTCACATACAAGAAAACCCTGTGATAGGTTTGCCTTAAGGTTGCCATAAACCAGAAACCACTTGAAGGCAGCCAACAACAACAACAACAACAACAACAACATCAGACTAAAGACGATCCTTTCTCTCTTACCCACTAATGTTTAGAATAAGGTCTCAGAACAGCAGCAGCAGCAGCCAAAGCTCACCTGCCACTTAAGGTAGGAGGGGGAGCACCACTGCTAACCTCACCTTGGGCTGTCCCACACCCTCTATTATGTCTTTGCATGCCCTTTCTCCTGCCTCCTCCTTGCCTCCTGACCTTGCCAGCTAAAAAAGCACCACCCCTGCTGTGTCAAGATGCTCTGAGTGGCCGACACCACTTTATGAGACTGTGATATGAAGGAGGAGGAGGGGCTGCACAAGGGACTGATGAAGAGAGAGGAATGTATTTTAGGAAAGTGAGGCATGGGGTAGAGGCTAGGAAGGGAGCCTGCTAAGGCATTGGGGTGGTGGCCCTCTGGGGAGAGCATTCAGTGTGCTATTCGTGGCAGCCTGGTGCCTAAAACAGAAGCCTTACTCTGCCTAATGTTAGGGCTGGTCATGGAGAACAGCAAAACTAAGCATTTCTTTCTTTTTTCTTTTTTTTTATGATAGCCTCTTAAAAATCATAGTTCCTGAAAACAGGTAAGACCAAAGGGGAGGGAAAAAAATACCTTCTTTGTGAATCAAATATCAAGAGAAACCATATCACACACAAAGACAACCATTTCTGATAAACTAGCCCATGATGCCTCTGATTCTAAGTCAGGTAGATTTCTTTTTTTCTTTTAGAATTTGCATCACAATAAAAAAGAAACCCAATCTTTTATTTATTTTGAGTTCAAAAATCACTTTTGTATCTGAGCTTCAATTGTGCAGGAAATATGCTTTGATCACTGTAAAGCAGAAGCCACCAATTTACAATAGATCCTGTGTTTATGCTTCATACTTACTTTTGTTCTTTAAAAAGATTAGAGGCAAAGAAAGGAATAAAGTTATTGTGGCCTCATTAGTCATTACATTTTGCAGGAACGGCATAAATGCTGTCTGCAGGAGCTGTGCTGGTGGTGCTAAGCCTGGATAACCTCATGGCACAGCTAAAGCAATGATGCCACAGCCAGCCAATACAAACTGCAATGAGCAGGTACTGATATGTGTCATAACTGATAGGGGACACTTTTCTCCCCTCCTTGTGTGAAGTCATTTTTTTCTGCAGATTCTCAAACAGCCACTTCATCCACGTACCACTAGATGGCCCTATTTCACACGCTCACAGTGCGGGTTTTTCTTGCAGGTGGTAGCGATGCTAGCAACAATTCCAAGAATAACACCAAATATTCTACATTGGGGTTGAAATAAATTTGAGAGGAAAAGAAATGGTCAAGCAAATGCTGCCTACTCCACTTTGCTTGGCAAATGTCAGTATTATGTTTTCTAATTTTAATCTTTTCTCCACTTTCCTGCTGAATTTAGAGAGAGGGCCAAAAGCTGCATTTCAGGAGCAATGTTCTGGTATGTATTTTCAAATCACAGTTGAATTAGTTTATCAGTTTTTAAATTTGTATCATAGGACACCTGGAAAAAAGGAAGAGCCATCACCCTCCTAGGCCTCCAGTGTTTCACTATATATGTTATGCTGGAGGTCTAGCAACAGGCATCTCTTTTCCCCTGCTGCCCAAGTGCAGCCAGACAGTGCCCTTCCCCTCTTGTCCAGTGGCCAGGATGGTATTGCGGGACTGTAGAATGCTACAGCCCAGTAATGTTCAGAACTTCACACCCTCCTGCACTATGACCTATGCATCTTGACCTATACATCCTGACTTAAGTGAATTTAGCTAGACATCATTTGCTGCTCTCTTACAGAGATCCAAATGTCTTGATCTCACCCTGTTTAGGTTCATTTAGCCATGTTGGCAAGGGGCATTCTGGGACATGTAGTAAAAAAAAAAAGGAAGAATGGTGAAACCACCAAAGAGGAATTCAAGCAAATAGCCAGGAGATGTAGGGAGAAAGTCAGAGAAGCTAAAGCGTGGAATGAACTCAGGCTTGCCAGAGACATCAAAAGCAATAAAAAGGGCTTTTTTAGATATGTCCGCAGCAAAACAAGGAAATGATCGGATCACTACATGGAGAAGGTGACCAATTAATAATGGGGGGGCTGTGTGAGAAGGCAGAACTACTTAATACCTTCTTTGATAGGATAGAAGAATAGGAGTACCCAACCTGAGGCGGGGGGAGCAGGTGAGGAAGTGGGGGAAATGCAGCACAGAATAAGTAGAGAAGTAGTACAGGAATATCTGGCTAAACTAGATGAATTCAAGTCCCTGGGGCCAGATGAACTACGTCCAAGGATATTAAAAGAACTGGCAGAAGTCATTTCTGAACTACTTGCAATAATCTTTCAGAACTCTTGGAGAACAGGAGAAGTCCCAGCAGACTGGAGGACAACACTGTCCCTTTCCTATTTTGAAAATGTCCAGATTTCTATCATTAATAAGGACAAAAACTCTATTAGAGATAGGATTTTTGAGTTGGATTCTTCTGAAAATATGCTTGCTAGTCAACAGCAAGTGTTCTCTCCATGGTACAGCCTTATAAAGAAGGAACAATACTTTCAACAGTATTTTCAAGACTTAACTTTCGTTGCTCTGAGAAAAGCTTTTATTGCCCTCCATTTCCAGACAATGCCTTCAACGTATTTAGAGGGATAGTATAAAGGGATCCCTTGTACACTGCGCTTGTGTATTTGTCGTTCTGGGGAGGTGGAAGACCTAGTGCATTATCTTTTACACTGCCCACTGTATAGGGACCCCAGGAAACATTTCCTGGGAGACCTTTTGAAAGCGAGGGCAGGTTGGACGCCGCCTAATATTATTTGTGACCTGTTGGCAGACCACTCCCAATCTATTACACTTAAGGTGGCCACCTTTGTAGTAGCAGCCCAAAAGATCCGCGGCAAATTTCTGAAAACATCAGCCGTGGACTGCAAAGGGGACCAGTTGTTGTAGCTTTGTTGTTGCCCTGGCATTTCCCCCTGTAATTTTATTTGATGTTAGCCAGGCTGCACTGCAGAAGGAAGGAAGCGGCGGTCGCGCAACCAGGAAGCCAGCTGCGGGACGAAGGAGCAGCGAAGAGAGCGTCATGCGCAAGAACCTGCTTGCGCGAACGGCACCCCCACCTCCGCGATAAGGTAACGTGTGGAAAAGGCCCAGGAGTGGTGGTGCGTGGCCGCACACGCTCATGCCAAAGGGGGCAGAAGGACGCGAGCGCGTGGCTCACACTTGTGCACCACCACCGGGGAGGGAATGGAGCCTAAGACCATCGGAAATACGTATTTTCCGATGGTCTTAGGCAACACCTGTGAAAGGGTCGTTTGACCCCCAAAGGGGTCGCAACCCACAGGTTGAGAACCGCTGCCATAGAAAGAGATCCTTGTGATGTCACAGGATCCCACCCCTGTGACTTACCATATTGCTGCAACAGCCACCTCCATCAGCCATTCTGTTCCTGGTGGAGAACAGTTGAAGCTGTTACCTTGAGCCTTGGCAGTCCTATTTAGAGACCACAAATAGACAAAGCAGATGCTGTGCCAGTAAGATAGAGTTCCTCCGTTGAATAGATTGCATTCATGTAACTTTAGATCAGCAATGGGAATTGTGCTGCCTTCCAGATGTTACTGGGCTGCAGATCTCAGCCCTGGCTATGCTGTACAGGGAACGTGGCTTGGATGCTGCAATCCAACAACATCTGGAGGACCAAAAATTCCATCCCTGTCTTATCTAAACCATTAAAACAGTGGTGTTGCAGCCACCAAATTCACCAGGAATCAGCCAAATGCAAGTTAGCACCTCTCCCACATTAAAATATTAGCAAATGATGGAGACTCCTTTGTCTAGGGAAAGGATTTAGCTGTATGTCTTGCTGCAGGATCTGATCCCTGAGGTATCTGGAAGGTTAGACCTCAGTGATAAAGATAATTTCTCAAAGGTTTAAGCCCCCCCCCCAAGTTCCACCCAACCTCATTCTGAGATTTGTGCACATAGTTTTTGGTTCATCTGACTCATATGTTAAATGATTTTCCTGTGAAGCTGCTTTCCTCTGGAGTTTCCAGAAGCTTTTCAAGGACAGGCAGAGACACAAAGCCAGTTCTTTGAAACAAAAATCACTATTCAGGTCCTCTGAAACAAACACGGCTTTCTTCCAAAATAATCCAGTGTAAAGAAAAAAGTGTTTGGTTTTCTTTCTAGACCAGCTGCAGAGGAACAGACCTAAGATGTCTTGTGTCTGCTTAGCCATCCCAGTCCTGAGAAGCAATTTAGCTCCAATTTAGCAGGTGTGAATTCTGAACGTACTCTTGTAGGATGAACAACTGACAGTAGCTTCCAAAAAGGGTCAGTTTACTTGGCCCAGAAACACTGTCTGCACTTTTGGGGGCAAAAGAAAAGTTCTTGGCATATCTTCTTAAACCAGATCTGTGTTTTTTCAAATACATCTCTGTTTTTCCTCTCTTTCCATCTTTCTCTGACTGGGAACTAAAACCCCCCAAATGATTTTAGGAGTGCGTGTGTGTTTGTATTAATTAAAATGATCATTATGACATTTGAATGCCATTCTTTTTTTGTGACTTACCAGCCCTGAAAGTAGGGATGGAAAGCACATTCAAAACTATTAACATAGATCGTTGTTGTTGTTGTTGTTGTTGTTGTCGTGTGCCTTCAAGTGGCTTCCAACTCATGGTGACCCTAAGGTGAATCTATCATGGAATTTTTTGGGGCTGAGAGTGTGTGTTGCATCCAAGGTCACCCAATGGCTGAGCAGGGATTCAGATGCTATTCTCCAGAATCGTTGTCCTCACCCAAACCTCTATACTGTGTCTTTATACTTCAATACATTCCTGACAGTGACCATCATTCTTCCATCTGAGATGATTTGTATGTCATCCTTTTATAAACAGCTTGAAAAGCAATGGGTATCTGGTTGTCTCCACTGTTCCTTCAGGAGATCTAGTCCTGAGATCCTTGAAGGAAAGGTGGGTTAAACCCACTGATTGTAATAAAGGTAATAAAACCCAGTGGGTTTTCATGGGCAAGCAGGGAATCAAGCCCTGGTTTCCAGGATTGTAGTTCAAATGCTCAAACCACTACACCACGCTGGATCCTTAGATTATTTGAAACCCAGCATATGAGATGCAAGTGATGGAAGCAAAAGGTCATTCTGCTATAGTCCTCAAGAACAGGATTTCTGTGTGTGCCTCTGGAACAGCTCCCTGGCGTTAGTACTGTTATTTAAAAAGCAAATAAGCCTTTAGTGTTAAAATGTTGAAAAGCTCACATGGATCATTCCATCTTTCCACTAATTTCCTTGTGCAGGTTTGATTTCTCGATAGGTGCTTTGGCTCATAAGCCTTTATAGTGTTTTCTCTAATGAGAGATGTCAATGCTCCCTTAATTACAGTTGTCCCACTGTGTAGCTTTCATATATAGGTTTGCACTTAAAAGAAGACTGTTCAGGACTGGAGTGGAAATGGATTCTGCCTGCATTCTAAATGCAGTATCAACACATCAATAAGATAAAGACCATTCCCTGAAGAATTTGCCAGCCATACAAACAGCAAAAGGATTAGCTGAAGGGATGAGGCAACATCCCCATTTAACAGCTGAGGAAGTGAGGCTCCGGGAGATTAGGTGACTCAATCAAGGTCACGTACAAAGTCTGTAACAGAGACAGGAATTGCATTCAGATCTTCCGAACTGCAGTCCATTTGCTTTGAAGACTGCAGCCAGCTTCCTTAGACTGGAGATTAGACTGGAGCCGAGAGAGAGCACCACAATTCTATCAGGGTGGAGGAAAGCATTTTATGAGAATATTGTCTTGTAAGCTTCTAGGGAAAGAGTCACAGTGTCCCCTGTTTATGAAATCTCTCCTTGATCAATTCCGTAGATCTCATATTCCAAAGCTGCAGGCTGTCTGGCCAAACCAGCATAGTCACTGCTTTCTGTAAAGCCAAGTGCGTAAGAGGACTTCAAAGGAAAGTGGGAAGTTGTGTTTTGCTTCCAGTAACATCAGCTGGTGTCAGTGTGATTTGTTTTAGATGTTGGCGTTTGTCTTGCATAGATGTCCTTGTGACTAATCTTTATTGAACTGTGTGAGGCTTACTCATGGGTAAGAAAGTTCAAAAATGCAACTCTAGGTGATACATTCACCACATCAGAAGCAGGGGAGTCAATGCTGATTCCATGGCTCCTATTCCAAGGTCAGGTGAAAGGGCTGCACAATGGCAATTAACCAATACAGCTTAAGGCACCGTGATCCAAGCAAGGTCCACATACTTGGAGGGTGTCTAAGCTCCTGTAGCAGTGGAGTTTCCTTTACTATGGCACCCTATCAATATCCTTAGAAATCCCAAGCAACCCGTGCTGCATCCGAGACAGAGGAAAGGGCTCCTACACAGGCTGCCTGTGTAACTGGGTGCCAGCCAGACAAGATGAATTGGGAAGTGTGCTGTTTTCCTGATGCCCGTATCCAGGATGTCACTGATAAGTCATCAAGACTCATCAAGAACAAAGAGCAGTGCCCCTTTCTTTTGATTCATGTGGGCACCAACAACACTGCAAAGATCACTTCTTTTTAATCTATCATTTTTATATATTATTTTAATGCAAAGCAAATATGTAAAAACAGTTTCTCCATCATATTTTTATCTACATATATGAAAGTTTACTGTATTTTCTTATCCTCCTACACTTCTACTTAAAATCTTAGTATTAACATAAGATCACTGCAAATATCACTTTTGAACACATCACCTTGGACTATGAAAGAAAAGGAAGAGTTCGGAGGCGCAGGTGGTATTCTCACCAATTCTACCAGTGAAAGACAGAAGGGAAGAGAGGGACAGGAGGATACTGCAGGTGAACAACTGGCTATGCAGATGGTGTTGATGGGAGAGGTTTCGCTTCTAGGACCATCATCTTCACTTCCTAGATAATGGAATAGTGGCTACAGATGGGTTGCACTCACAAGACCAGGAAGAATGTAAAATCTGATCAAGAGGAATTTAAATTAAATCCTTGGGAGGTTGGAGATGATAGGTTAAGCATCTGTCCAAGAGCAGGTATGAGAATTCTAGAGGATAAGCTGAGGGAGAGAATATGGGAGCCATAGTAAAACTTACAGTAGAACAGTGGCGGAGCTTGGAGTGTGTGGAGGTGGGGTGGGGCTATGGCATGAGGGGTGTGTCTGTGGTGTGTGGAGGCATGGCTGAAGTGTGTGTGGGTGTGACCAGGGAATGCGGAGGCATGGCTATGGGCCGGGATGCCCCAAAAACATTGCTGCCTAGGGTGAATCGCCCCCCTGCCCTGTCTCTATGTGACTGCAGTAGAATAAAAGGGAAAAAAACAAATGCTTTAAATGTGTGTATACCAACACAGAAAGGTTGGGAAACAAACAAGATGAGCTTGAAGCCCTAGTGCAGGAAGGTAAAGATGATTTTTTACCAGAGACTTGATGGGTTAGCTCCAATGGTTAGAATATAACAATTGAGGGAAATAATCTGTTCAGAACAAATAGATGGGGAAGAAAAGGAAGGGGGGTAGCAAAAACAAATTCACTTGTACAGAAATCCATATGAGTGATCAAACTGGACCAGTGGAGAATAATTGGGTAAAAATAAGTGGAGGAAGAAATAAAAATAACATTTCAAGTGTGGAATGGAAGATCTTTTATAGAATGCAGCCTCAGAATTCTTGTACAAATAAATAAACATCATAACTTTGATTATTCCCCCGCTTCAAAACTTCCAGGTCTCAATGGTGTCGTGATCAGCGGGACAGTGCTCAAGCTCTCACTGTCTTTGTCATCCTGAGCGGACTTGCCGAAGCAATACACTTGGCAAAGTGCCCCCCCGGTAAAGGGGGCCCAGAGGGGCTCGTCGGGGACCTCCTTTTCTCTTTCAGCTAGAGAACAAATGGGCTCGAACGCCGAATAAGAGAAGGTCGCAGAGTTCCACGTCCGCTTGGGCAGTAACTGCCTTGGCAGCTTAGCATTATCTGAGACTTTTTAATTTAAACAGACGGAAATAACAATACAAAATTGAAGATCAGGACATCACTTAAGCCCCAAACATATTCTCTCAAAGATTGGAAGATCGTGCCAATCGTTAAACAACGGAGAGGGGAAGAGGAGACGAGAAGGAGAATCCATGTGGAAGAGAGAGAGGAAGGTAAGAAATTCCAAGGAAAAAAAGACATTAATAGACGCCAACAGAACAGACTGTAATAGACTGAAAGTGCCATCAAAAGTCAGTGAAGAACGGGCGAGAGAGGGGAAGAATTCAAGATAAAGAAACAAAGAAATAAAAACTTAAGGCTAGTGGAAAAGAAATTGAGAAACGGGAGGAGAGGCAACAGACAGGGAGATAACGGAGTGCAGCTGGAAGTCGTGGCAATGCTGGAGCTCGCTGTTCAATAAAGACTACGGAGCTTGAAATTGTCAGCAAAAATAGAGAGCAAAAAGAGGACTGAACAGTTAATTGGGAAAAGTACTTGAGAAGAGAGACTAAATAAGTAGTTGATTGAATAAATAACAGAGACATTGGAATCTGATGTGCAGCGACGGGACAACAGACAGACAACAGATAGTACTAGCTTGAGCTTGCACGAAGAACCAGGACGACGAAGGGAGGCCAGCCGGAGGAGAGGCAGCTGAAGCCACTAGAGCTCACTAGCTAAGATCGTAGAAATAGTAGAAAGCAAAGGGGGAAAAGGCTGTAAGAACGGAGGGGTGAAAAGACGTAATTTGAGAGTTATGTATTTAGAAAGTAGAGACAGAAAGAGAAATAAGAAGACTGAAATCCAAAACTGGACTGAGATTTAAGGTGAAGAGACAGAAGAGACAAAAAGAGGCAGAAAGACTCAGAAAGAATCAGTAAGATAGCATTTGAAAGCAGCTTGAGCTCGTGAGCAATTCGCTGGAGCTCGCTGGAAAATCGGCTTGACTGGAAAAAATCGGTGCGCGAAGAGGCAAAGAAAGATCTTGTAAAATAGACCATAAAACTATTTTGAAGGTACAAGTCAATTTGAATCAAATTTAAACAACATTTAAAAGATATAACAATTTATTAAGTGGAACTTATACAGAGAACAATAGAGTTTTAAAGAAATACATATTATATATATAAACAGTATTAAATATAAACATATCTGAGTGCATAATCAGAACATATCATTGATTTAATTATAATTTCATGAAATAGATTTAAATAGATGTATAGTTGATAGTTGATATATAGCTGACTTATAACTGAATTAATTGATTTGTAATTGATTGATATTCTACATAATTGTTTTATAATTGAGTGGATTTATAAGTGAATTAATTGGAACGCCAGACTTAAATATTAATTAATCTGTGAGCACTGGGAAAGGACTTAAATTGTGTTAGTTTATAAAATATATATCTGGCGGAGATAAAGGACAGAGGTGCAAACCAAAACTAAAACTGTAGTGAGAGAAGTGACCTTGAAACATTAAGACGAGAAAAAACAAAGACGGTGCACTCAGAAGAAAATATTTAAGATAAGAAACGATTTCAATTAACCCTTGAAGAGACAGTGGGGAAGAGAAGAAGAGGTTCATCAGCGCCATCTAGTGTGGACTAAGTAATACATTTTTAAAAAATGGCATCTGGAATAAGGAAGGGAACCAGAACACAGACCCAAATACAACTGGTAGACCCAGCAAGAAGGGCATCAATGGAAATGGGACAACAAATGACGGAAATTCTAAATGAAACTAGAAGTTTAAAAATGGAGATGAGACAGGAAATGAAAGATACAAGGGCCGAAATCAAAGCAGATATTCGGAAGGAAGTAGACTGTATTGTAAAAAGAATGGATAATATGAGCAAAGACAACAAAACAATGAACATGGACATTCAAGAGATTCAAGATAAAACAAAACAATTAGAAAAGGAGAAGGAAATTATGACAGAGAATCAAAAACAGGAAGATCTGAGACTAAGACAACAGGAATTGAGATATCGAGAGAAGTGCATTAAATTGAGAGGAATTGGGGAATCCCCAGGAGAATACATAGAAGAGAAAGTAATCACAGCTCTGGCGAACTACATTGGCATGAAATAAGAGGACATGGAGAGAGAAATAGATCGCATTTTCAGAGCAAATTCTAGAATCGCAAAAGAGAAGAACTGGCTGGGAGATGTTGTGGTGTGTTTCACAAGGGCTAGCACTAAAGAAACAATACTCCAAACAAATTATGAAAAACAGTTAGTGATTGAAGATAGAATAATAAAAATATTCAAAGATATACCATTTGAAATTTTGAAAAAAAGACAAGAGTACAAATTTTTGACTCAACTCCTGCAAAAACATAGAATTACATACAAATGAGAGAGATTGGAGGGATTATCCTACACGTATAAACCGAGGAGATACAAAACTTGTAATACTGCAAGAGCGAAAGAGACTTATGATAAATTGAAAAGAGAGTTAGAAAGGCCAGCAAACCGGAGCAATGGGAAAAAACAGGAGGGAGATCAAGGCAGCCAGGAAGAGATATCAGAAGTTGGAAAAGCAGAACAGAATTCGGAAAGAGAAGAGAAAGAGGAAAAAGAAAGTTACACAGTATCAGAGATAGAACAAGAAGAAGAGGAAGACCCACAGAAGCTTGAACTGGAGATAGAGGATTTATACGTCGAGGAAGAAGATATATAAGAGAAAACCAATAGTTGAAAGAGATGGCCATAAAGATTATCTCCTGGAATGTAAAAGGCCTGAATTCGAACTATAAAAGAAGGCATGTTTTCCATTACATAGAGAAAATTAAAACAGACGTGGTTTGTCTGCAGGAGACAAAAATCAGAGAAAAAGATAATAAATATTTGAGAAATCCCAAGTTGGGAAAAAGCCACATTTCTGCATCATCAAAGAAGAAAAAAGGGGTCGCCTTATATGTTAATCAGAAATACCCCTCTGAAATGAAATTTCAAGATAAAAAAGACCACTACCTGGGTGTAGAGATGCAGCTCCCAGAAACTAAACTTCTACTGATAGGAATATATTCTCCAACGGAAGGGAAAAGTAAATTCTACAAGAAGCTACAACAGGAGATATTGAAGTACTCAGAGGAGACTAATCAAGGAAATTTTCTATTGTTGGGGGACATGAATGGGGTGATTGACCCCAAAATAGATAGCTCAACACCCACTTCACGTGGAAAACAACACGGGAAGCTACCACAATCTTTCTTTAAACTAGCAGAAATGATGGCACTACAAGATGTTTGGAGAGGGATACACAAAGATTCTAAAGGATATACATTCTATTCAGACGCCCACAAATTGATGTCGCGGATTGATATGTTTATGATCTCAAAAGGCCTGCAACAAAAGGTAAAGGATATGGAGATACTTCCGAGGATGTTATCCGATCATAACTCCATCCAATTAGAATTAAGAACCACAAAGAAAGGAATAAGATGGAGGCTTAATGACTATCTCTTTCAAAATGAACATTGCTTTGAAAGGATAAAGGAGGCGATGAAATATTACTTTGAAGAAAATATGTCAGAAGAATTAAAGATGAAAACAATCTGGGCCGCCAGTAAGGCGGTGTTACGTGGGCATTTCATCAAACTAGGCTCGGAACTCAAGAAGAAAAGACAAGAAAAACACCAAGAATTACTGGAAAAAGTAAAATTACAAGAAGAAAAATTGAAGGAAAAACCAACGGATAAAAAAGTACGGGTGGAACTGAAAATTCTACAAGAACGGATCAAAGCTGAAAATCAATTAGAAATAAGCAGAAAGTTAACATGGATGAAACAAAGGCACTTTGAACATGCAGATAAGCCAGGGAGATGGCTGGCCTATAAACTAAGAAAAGAGAGAGAAAAGAGACTAATTTTGGAAATAAACACTGGGAGGAAAATAACAGTAAATCAAGAAGAAATAAAGAAAACTTTCTACAATTACTACAAAAATCTTTACAGCCTGAAAAGACAAGGAAAGATACAAAAGAAAATAGAAGACTATCTGGCGAACCAAAAAATACAACAAATTAAAGAAGAGCATAGGCAGATGATGGATGCGAAGATTACAATAAAGGAAATCACGGATGCAATTAAAAAATTGGACACATCAAAAGCACCAGTGTTACCCTGTATGTTGGGGGTCCTGGGAGGGGCGCCCAAATAACTAAATAAAAGCACAAGTTGGGGAAATTAAGCTCAAGCACTCTCTTAAGCTAACGAGAGGCAGGGTAACTTTAGCTAGGATCTTTAACCCTATGTATACAGCGTCAGGTCAGAGAGCGGCTAGACAAGCTTTTAAAGTAACAAATAATATTTTATTCAGAACAAGCAACACGAAAGACACGACAAATACTAGCTAACTTAGAAATGGAAATGGAGAATTTCAAGGGAGTGGGTAATACGACACCTGGTCTCGTAGTCCTGGAGAGAAAGACGGGGTTCCGGAAGAGAAAGCTCAACGGGGTTCACTGAGGGGAGTTCCTTCAGACTACTGGCAGCAAGGTGGGATGGAAGTCCAAAGTAGTCCAAGGTAGTCCCAAAAGTGGGGACTTTTTATAGGGTGGATCATGCCTACAGGCTATGCTATGCTCAGTGAGAACAAACGAATTTTAGAGCGGGACAAAGAAGTTGGAAAAGGTCAGGTTTTGCATGATGGATGATGCTGGATGACAATAGTATGGCCAGTACGCTGATGGCCCAACATAAAGGAATGGCTCGGCTCTTGGCATTGCGGCTTTGTGTAGGTACGTGCCAAGCAAAGTCGGTTTGCAGGGAGGTTTTTCCCTAAAGCATCGGAGAGGCTTAAGTTGCCTGCCTGAATGGGGTTTTGGAATGTACAACCATTAACGGCTGCGCCCAATTCATGCTTGTCCGGTGGACCTCTGCAAACACGTGGAGTAGGGTGGCAGAGAAAGGTCAAGCAAAGGCCAAATTATTTGATATCAAAAGGATATCTAGTGCTCTCACCAGACATATCATAACTGGAGTAACACCAGGACCAGACGGTCTCTTCGCGACATATTATAAGAAGCTGCAGGAACTCTTAATAGGGCCCATGGAAAGACTGTTCAACGAAATTATAGAGAATGGAAAACCAAATTCGTGGAATGAAGCTAACATTACATTAATCCCTAAAGAAGAGAAAGACTTAAAGGGCCCAGGAAGCTATCACCCAATTTCACTTCTTAATATTGATTATAAAATATTTATAAATATATTGGCGAAAAGACTGAAGAAAGTATTACAAGAAGTTATTTGGAATGACCAAAACGGTTTTCTCCCCAAAAGACAGATTAGAAACAATATTAGAACAATTTTGAATATCATTGAATACTATGAAAAGAATAACGAAAAGAAATTGGCATTGATTTTTATAGATGCTGAAAAAGCTTTCAGTCCTTAGGTGGGACTTCATGATAGAGGTGCTGAAAAAAATGGACTTCGGTAAAGCATTCCTGGATTGGATTAAAGAAATTTACAAAGAGCAAAGAGCAGCATTAATTATTAACGGAGATAGAACAAAGCAATTTAAATAGAGAAAGGGACGAGGCAGGGATACCCGCTGTCACCGCTCTTATTCATAACAACACTAGAGGTTTTGATAAGTGTGATCAGAAGTGATTTAGAAAAAAAAGGATGTAAAACTGAAAATCAAGAACACAGAGTGAGAGCATACACGGATGATATGTTGATCATCCTGGAAAACCCAGAAATAAGCATTGAAGTTTTATTACAAAAGCTGGACCAGTTTGGAGAAGTCACTGGGTTAAAGATCAATAAAGAAAAAACAAAAATTATTACAAAGAACGGAGGAGGAAAGAAAGCTGGCCCAAAAAACAGGATTCAAAGTAGAGAACAAAATTAAATATTTACGAATATGGATCTCAAAGAGAAACAATGAATTATATGAAAATAACTATAAAACAATATGGAAGGAAGTAAAAAAATCATTAGAAAATTGGAGTTCCCTAAAGTTATCATTGCTGGGGAGAATATCTGCAATCAAAATGAATGTGTTGCCCAGATTAAACTTCCTTTTTCAAAATTTACTCATTACTATTAACGAAAAACCTTTTAAAGAGTGGCAGAAGGATTTGTCTAAGTTTATTTGGGAAAATAAAAGACCTAGTATAAAATGGAAGCTGCTTACGGAAAAAAAAGGAAAAAGGAGGCTTTGATTTACCTGACTTGAAAATATACTATTATGCCAGTGGGCTCATTTGGATTAAGGAATGGATAACGCTTCAAGATGAAAAAAGCATTAAACTTAGAAGAAGCGGGAAAACGAATGGGGTGGCACACGTACATGTGGTACAAGAAATACAAAATAGACAAAGACTTTCAGAACCACTATCTAAGGAAAGCATTGTTAACAATTTGGTTGAAATTTAAGAAAAAATATTACGTAAAAATACCTCAATGGCTGTCCCCACACGAAGCGTTATACAGTAGATGGAAAGACCCACAGGATAAATGGATATGGTATAGTAATATAGTAACAGAAAAACAAAATCAATAATGTACATTAAAATCAAGAGAAGAAATTGAAGCAGCGGGATTCAAATGCCACTGGTTTTTATACAGACAGTTAAAAGAAAGGTTTCTCATGGATAAGAAATTAGAAGGAATTGAATCGGTAACGAAAGAAGATCCATTTGGAAAAATAATATTTGAATCAAAGAAGCAAACGATATCCAAGCTATATAAATTAATGTTGGAAAGAGAATTAGAATTGGAACAAATAAAAGAGGCAATGGTGAAATGGTCTAAGAATATAGCCCACGAAATTCAACTTGAACAATGGGAGAACAGCTGGAAGGATACGAATAAATTTACGGCAGCCCAGAAATTGAAAGAAAATTACCTTAAAATGCTTTACAGATGGCATTTGGACCCTGTGAAATTAAACAAGATATATAAAACAAAAGAAAATAAGTGCTGGAAGTGTAGCAAAGACAACGGCACTTATTTTCACTTATGGTGGACATGTGAGAAGGCAAAAAACCTTCTGGAAAGAAATTCATGGAAAAATGATGGCAATTTTACAGATTAACTTGCCGCTAGCACCAGAACTATTTCTACTAAACATGATACAAAAAAATAGAGAAGGAAGCCAAAAGAAAACATTGGAAAGTGATTCTTTATATGATAACAGCGGCAAGATTAATTTACGCACAGAAATGGAAAAGTAAATACACACCTCAAATAGAAGAATGGATGATAAAAGTGGCAGAACTTAAGGAAACGGACAGATTAACAGGGATGATTCAAGGTAGAATGCAAGGTGGACATGAAGAAATCTGGAAAATAGTAGATGAATACATAGTAAAAGAGGGACATAAGAATGATGAATAAGGTATAGGGACTCTCAAAATTTATGACTAAAGACGGAAGGTGTATAAGAACATAAAATAGGACAACAGGAGGTTAAGAAAAAATAAAGACAACATCGATTAGGGGAAAAAAAAGGAAAAAAATATATAAATATATGTATATAAATAAATATAAATATAAATAAAGGGTATCCCCGGACTGGGGAAAGTAAGAAGAGAAACCTAGATAGACACGAGAAGAATGGGACTTGGTGAAGTCCAGGAAGTAAACTTTAGGGAATTCTGTTCTTTTATGAAGAGGATGTAGACTGCAAAGAAATGAGTGAGAGGAAATGAATGGAACAAATGAATTGAAGAGAAGATGATAGTAGTAAATAAGTAAGAATGATGTTATGATGACAGAATGGAAGATTACAAGAATATAAACGTAAACCATTACGGGTTGACAATGCATAATTGAAGTTGAGATGCAATGTGGGGTGTGTGATTTTAATGTGATGTAATGGGATTTTAATGTATAATATGAATTTGAATAAAGATTATTAAAAAAATAACTTGGATTATGAGTATCATGTCTTTCCTTTCATTTTTTAATATAATCCAGTTCTGCATGGTCCTTCCACATTGTTCCTACTTCTTGCAGCCCATAGATTTTGTGCAGCTATTTTGTACAGTGTAACAGATCTTTTCTGATTCAGTGAAAAAAAGTGGAAGAAGTGGTTGGAAGACATGGGTGATTAAAAATGGAACCCATTGCCACCTAGACCCTTTTGTATTTGAGGCCAGATTACTATAGAATACAAGCACCGTCTAGAAGCCCTCTAGATCCAAGAATTTGCAAAATACAGTACTTTAGATCTCCACCCGCAGCAGCCAAACATTTTGTTTTAATATTAGCCTTCTGAATAGCAAAAATAATGCAGAATATGTGGGACCTCCCCCATCTAGAATATTTTGCAAGTTTTCTTAGTATTAAAATGGGGAGATGGGGAGCTGGTTGATTTTTTCCCCCTCTTTTAAGAACACCCTGCTCTGCCTGGAGGAAAGAATATTTTGTCACTGGCTCAGAGTCAAAGAGCTGTGGTAATTAAATGAAAGCTACATACATCTTCTCTCCTGCATGTTTCCTCTGCTTATAACAGATGGGACTGCAACAGTTTCAGACTAACCAAAGATTCCCTGCAAGGTACTTTCATATATTATGGAATGATCTGTATATAGAGCTCCTTTTAAAACTGCCATTTAAATTCCAGAGCCAAGCCAGTTCACTGGAAGTGGTAATTTTAATGTTAGGTTGTAATGCTTACATGTAAGTATTTACATTTCTGTGTTCTCCTTTTCAGTATCAAAGATCATGAGACAGAGATACATGTATATAGAACACATCAAAACAGCCATATAATATTTTGGGACACTATTCAGATTTTAATGTTTTGACCTGTTTCCAAAATTGCCAAAGAATTGCTTTATTGCTAAGGACATTTTCCTTGTGAAATTCATTGCAAGCACTAAAATGGAAGTGTTTTTGATGAGATGCGATTGGCTATATAAGTCACTTGATACAACTATCTTGATTGGATGAATGTAAATCTTAAAATCAAATTTCCAGTGCCAATATTCTATGGCCAAGAAGTTTCTTTTTACAGCTCTCTTCAAGGAGGAAATTAAAAAATTAGATGCTTAAGCAAATGTTCTTGCCAGTAATGCTCATTAGGAAACATATTTGTTGTGAAAAGCAAATGTGGAACTAAAATGAACACATCTGATGTGAATTAACTTAAATTGTAAGTCATAGTTCCTATTAACAGTCTAGTCTTTTATACGTTTATTTAGAAACAAGTTCTGCTCTGTTCAATAGGGCTTACTCATGGGTGTGTGTGTGAAGGACAGATATCCATGTTCCCACCAACAAAACATTTATAAGAAATGAGCATGTATGGATGAGCAAATGAAGGTTTAATTGATTGGGTTTATAGACCAAGCTTGCACTTTTGAGTGGCACTGGCAACCTTCTAGGTCCCATGGGGCCTAGGAAATGTTGCTTTCCAGGATGTTAGTGATCAGGGATTGTGGGAATGGCAGTCCAAAACACCTAGAGAGCCAAAAGTTTCCCATCCCTGAGATCTTACATAACCCCCTCCTGTATATCACATGGCCACCATCTGTGGAATTCTAGACAGAACATGGAAGAGTTACTTTTTCAACTGTAACTCCCAGAATCATCCAGCCAGCATGCTAGCTGGGAGATTCTGGGAGTTGTAGTGCAAAAGGCAACTCTTGTAAGCTCTGGTTTCAACAATCTGCTCACTTTGGCTGTCATTATGCTTAAGCTCAGTTCAGATGCATTAAAATTTTCCAATGATGAGCAGCTTCTCTGGTGGTGCTATGCAGAAGTCATTTCTGAAGTGATGGTACAACCACAGTGACTGGTGCTGCTTCCGAGAAGTCTCTGAGGGTGGCCATTTTAAAATATAGTATGAAACACTAGCAAGGAGGACTGCCTATAAGAGACAATTCCTTTGAGGGCCAGAGTTTGTCTGCAGTTCACCATTTGGCAATCTCTGATATGGTAGAATTAGTTCATTTGTTTGATAGGACTGAAGGATCTCTTAGATGTGGCTTTCTCTTATCAGGGTTTATTTGAGGGATTTTCCTTAGTCAAACATGGTCTAAACTTCCTCTTTTGTCCAGGCTAGAAAATACTCAGTGCCTTTCCATTTTATTTTGCCAAACAAATTCTTGTTCAGGGTGTTTTTGTTGCTGCTGCTGCTGATGTTGTGTTTGCAAATAATTTTCAGTCATCAGTTTTAACCTGGCAAACACAAACTTAGTTATGAAGGAATATTATGGCTGGATGGTTTTTCTGAATTTTCAGTATCCCAGAAATACGTGTGGGTGTGATGAGGGATAGAAACATGAATTGTTCATAAGGCAGTGGAAAAATAAGGGTATTTTTTTTAAAAAAAAACCCATTAAAACATAAAAATTAATTCTATTTCTGTACCATGCCACTTCATTACTGAAATCTTATTTTGTATGTTTCAAAGCCCTTAACAGCATACACATCTTTCCACCCACTCCACGAAGAAAGCTACTGTGAGCTGGATCCTATTGGTTAGTCCCAAATAGAGAAGACTGATGTTGCATGGTAAGTGAACATGGGTACATCCCCTTTATTCAATGGGTGTGCTTGAATGGGCACTAACAATATGATTTAACACCACCAGTCCTGTTTTGCATTCTATAAACTGAAGCTCAGACTTATCCCAGGGCACCTAGCCATCATTGTAGTTGAGCTGAGACTGGGCTCTCTTCACTTCAGAACCTTTGCATAGATGCTACATATTAGAACCTTTATATTGGTGGTTCTTAACCATTGCTCTTCCAGATGTTTTGGACTTCATCTCTAAGAAGTCCCAGCCAATATGGCAAATGCTCAGGAACTCTGGGAGCTGAAATTCCATGCATCTGGAGGACCAATGGCTGAGAACCACTGCTTTGTATGGTTGAGAAAGCTCTTTCCTTGCTATTTTTCCCTTCCCACAGTGCCCATCCTCTTAAACAACACTGCTGATAGGGAGACAGATTCTCAGCCCTTATCTTGCATTCCAGTCCAAGGGCTGGAGAGAAGATGTAGCAAGCTCTGTTACACTGAGTCAGACCTTTGGCTTATTTAGCTCACTAATTTGATTGGCAGAGGCTTTCCAGGGTTTCAAACAGGCATATTTCCACCCTGTCTGGAAGTGCCAGGGATTGGATCTGAAACCTTCTGAATTCACATCATGTTCTACTGCTGAGAGAAGCAGTAAATGTTTCAGCTTGCATGGACACAGTGATGTTCAAATGGACTACAAATGGGCCACAAATCCAGCCAAATTTGGTGTTTCCCCCATTTTGCAACAAACACAGTCTAGGGGAAGTTCAGCCATCTAGGGTCACCCAAGTCCACATTAGAATGTCATGTCAGCAAGTTGAACGGTGGGAGAGTGAATAGTTAAGGAGGAGAGTGAGGGGATGGGAAATTGTATTTGAAATATTCTGTAAGTAAAACCCTTCATTAAACATATTAATTTCATTTTTTTTAAAGTCACAACTCTTAATCAAAACTTTTGTTTCTAGCACTCCACCCATCTTTTTTTTTTTAATTCACAGGGCAGTGCAAACATATGTTCTTCTAAATATATTATGAATTCTTATGAATTCATTGAGGTGTTAGTATTTTTTGCTCTTGGCTATGTTCATTCCTTCATTTATAGTTTCCCTATCTGGAGTGTTTTGCAAACGGGCATGTGCATGCACACATACTGAGTGCACAGAGACAGACAGATAATTTATAAGAATAACTTAATATTGTTTTCATATACAGATTCTACTGATTAGTTATATCTAACATGTGGGCAGGTGGTACAGGCAGACCTTGAGTTCTTGGGAATGGCTGCAGCTTGATTTTCATGATCACAGATTATTTACTCATATTTACATCTAGTCCATTCTACTCTTCATTCCTGATTCTAGATTATTTACAGTAAATGAAATAGCACCTCCAAATCCTTTGGGATGCTACTTCTTACTTCCCTACATCCAAAAAACAAAAGCAAAAAAACTCCTGTCAATTTCATCTCACCCTTTGCTTCCTCTAATCAGTTAGTGACCTATACTAAAATTCTCTTTTCTTGTAACTGCTAAGTTTATGTAGTAGCTTCTGATGAGGCACTTTATAAATTTGATAAATCTGAGAATATAACATTTACAAGATCAGCTCACCCACACGCTTGACAATGCTATCAGTCCTAAAAATCTGCTGGGGGAACAGGACAACAGCACATTTTTGGAAGTAACGCTAGGAGGAGGAGGACTGTGTAGCTCAGTAGCAGAGTCTGTGGCTGGCATGCAGAAAGTCCCAGGTTTGGTTCCTGGGGTGTCCAGTTGAAAGGATCAAGTCGAGCTTTTGCCTCCTCTCTTGATCTTTCCACATGGAATAGGAAAGTCTAAAGGGGCTTCTTACATGGGCTTTTCTGAATGTACATGGATGTCCCCCCACCCAGTTTGGGATACCTGGTCCTGGTACCTGAAGAGTCTTCTCAGTGTATGAAGTTCACAATTGGGCCTCCCATGAGGTGTGGGTGACTCCTCAGCCTCAGGTGGCAGTGGGCAACAGCCCCTTGCAGTTAAGCCCCACCGTCACCACAGCAAAGTACCACTGAGGGTGTTCTGGGGAGCCCCACTAGCCTTGCTTCCCCTCTTTGGCCAATGTCCTCCTCAGAGCAGATACTCAGAATGAGTTATTATGGGAAAAGTGGTCATTAAAGCTGCCTGAGCAGGGTAGCACTCCAGACAGAATGACCATTAGCTGAGAGAATTAGATTTGTTGAGTGGGAGGAAGGACAAATAAATGAAAATAAATAAAGGAGGGTAGAAGTTTTTGTTTTCCCACCCCAGGTGGTAGGACAAATTGTGCCACTGCCAGTGTAAATGAACAAACTGTGCACTCTTAGTAGGAAGCGCTGGGGTAGGCAAGAAGGTTGGAGGCAACCCAGTGCCTCCACATATGTTAGACTTTCTTTTCTTAAGAAGTGCACAACCAGGCTTAGAGACAACAGTTCAAACAACACCAGCCACAAATATTTTGCTGCCTGTAGCAGAGGGATCATGTCTCCTCCTCACATATATTTAAGGCTACCGCTTTAAAAATCTTGCTGCATTTTCCACAAATCAGTTCCTGCCCTTATCTTTCCTGCCTCATGCCTAGGGCAGAACACTTCACCCTACCGCATAGCAAGGTCAACAAGGAATCCAAACCAAAAGATTATACTTTACAGCCTTATGATTTATCTAGAAAACAAGAAGATGGCACAGAATTCCTGGGTGGCAGTTGAAAAACTCCATCATTCTCAACTCCTGTTTTATGATGTTAATTAAAGCTGAAAAACCAAAATTTATTTTTACAGCCATGCTCAGATAATATACAGACTTTGTTAGTATTTACAAAAGTGCTACCTTGAAATGGCTGGAAACTGAGTGTGCTTGCTGCAGCCTTGATTCAGAGATAAATGTTCTTCCTACGGATATCTGGATGTCATTGGCAAAATGGTTGAGAGATTAAAACAGAACTGCCATTGATTTTATTTTTGTTCTTCAGTCCTCCTGTTGGATGCAATGTTTATCTGGATGTGTTTTCCCTCCGTTTTTGGAGCATTCAGAAACAGATCACCACAGATACACTAGGCAGCAAAAATGAAAGAGAAAGAAAAATGGAATGCTTTTCATGGATTCAGTGTGTAAATGCTGATAACAAATGCAGCCATTAACATTATTTTTAAATTTATAAAGCTCTTTAGGACATTCATAACTCCACTTTACATAACAGTTACGACAATACATTATATTATCATAGAATGATAGGAAGATTTCACAGGCTGTCCAAGTAGCCATTCACCATACCTTCCAATATTTCACAGTTGAAAACTAGGAAATACGTGGTCAAGCAATGCAAGAATATAGTAAAAGATTATTAAAGATGTGGAATAGACATTATTAAAGTTATTGATGAGGAACAAGCAAGGACAGGCAACAGCAATTTGCTTTAGTTTGAACCTGGTGGGAAGGGCAAGATTCCACCCCTTCCTCTTTGTTTCCTCTAGCTGAGTTGAGTGGAAAGGACTTTAACACTCTGAAGTCAGTTTGCAGCAACTGAAAGAAGCTGAAGGGGAAAACAGGAGGAGGAGAGAGAATCTGGGATACTTTAGAAAACAGTTGAAAAAGTGAGATGACGGGGGATTAACCAGGACTGAGCCAGCTAAACTGAGACAGTTGGAGGGCCTGAAATATAGGAGGAAAAAATATGTTGTCTAAAATGCAAGAAGGGGTGGAAGTGGGGTTGACCGCATTACTTGCTCTAAAAAATCCAGCTGGAATACTGAATGAATGGCCAAATAAACAAACGACTGAAAGGACAAATATATGTCTGGTGTTTCATCAGCCCGGTTACTCATGCCATTCTATTGAATTAGGCCAGGGCTGATTTGGGACTATTTCAAAGGACTGCCTTGTTGCAGCTGCTGTGATTAACTAGCTAACACACTTGCTTACAGTTGCATTCCTGCCCATGCAGTAGGCCTAACACATCTGTTGGCCGTGACAAGGTAAGTTTGATGTATGCCTTCAAGAGTGATATGTCCAGCTCAGTTTGTGAGCATCAGGGTTTGGTTATGGTACAATCTTAGCACAGGGGCTGCATCTTTCCATACTTTACTTTTATTGGCGACTGCAGTGAGGAAATAAGAAAAGCTACATAGGAAGTGCCTCATTAAAGAGGTACCGCCTGTTGCTCTTGTGGCGGTTTTGTCACAATGAGTTTTCTCTCATGCTGATCCTGGCAGTTTCTGTACACTGACCACTAATGCAAAAGTGAGGAGGAGTTTTGTAGCCATTCAGCACACTCTGACAGATGTTTGTGAAACGGTACCTGCCCAGAGGCTTTTTTTCAACTTATTATTCTGTGTTATTTCCCTTTTTTAATGGACATTTTTCTGTAATTTGCCTAGGTTTTGAACAGGTGGGCTACTAGACAGCTGGTTTATATTTTTAAACAGATTTTAATTTTATTGAATAGTTTAATTGCAATTTTAAATTTTTGCTATGTTGTTCCTTTCAAGTTCTGTTTAATTGTTGTAAGCTGCCTTGTGTCTCAAACTGGGAAAAAAGGTGGGATGTCAATGAATATACTAATAATACGTAACAACAACAACAGATGGCAAAGTCCGGTCTGGAAATTACCTCTGGAGATAGGAGGAACATTTCCTGGGCAGAAACTATAACTTCTTCAGGCTCTGTGCACCTTAAAAGATAAATGGGAACTCTCCTTTTTTCACTGAAGAAAATGAATTTTCTTCCACTCTGAATTTGGGGGGCGGGGTAAGAGCAACAAACATTCCAACTTCTTAGAATGAACTGTGAGAGTAAAAAATACTCATAAAGCTTTTGGGCTGGGGCAGGGTGCTATTGGAGTGCACTTTGTGCACTTTGGCCACTGCTTTTTGTGTCTGTGTCTCTGTGTGTGTTTTCCACCATACTCACTGATAGCTCATGGAGCAGAGACAATCTTTGTGGCCCTGTGTAGACAATCTTTATCTGGAGCTTAGAATCATAGAATCATAGAAATCTAGAGTTGGAAGAGACCCCAGGGGCCATCCAATCCAACCCCCTGCCATGCAGGAACACCCTCAAAGCACTCCCAACAGATGGCCATCAAGCCTCTGATTAAAAACCTCCAAGGAAGGAGACTCCACTACACTCTGAGGCAGCAGATTCCACTGCCGGACAGCCCTGACTGTCAGGAAGTTCTTCCTGAGATTCAGGTATAATCTCCTTTCCTGCAGCTTGAATCCATTGCTCCTTGTCCTGGTCTCTGGAGCAGCAGAAAACAAGCCCTCTCCTTCCTCTATGTAGCATCCCTTCAAATATTTAAACATAGCTATCATGTCCCCTCTTAACCTTCTCTTCTGCAGACTAAACATACCCAGCTCTCTAAGTCTATCCCCATAGGGCATGGCTTCCAGGCCTCTCACCATTTTGGTCGCCCTCCTCTGGACTTGCTCCAGCTTGACCATGTCCCTCTTGAATTGGGGTGCCCAGAACTGGACACAGTATTCAAGATGAGGTCTAACCAAAGCAGAGTAGAGTGGTACCAGTACCTCCCTTGGTCTAGACACCATACTCCTATTGATGCAGCCGACAATTGCATTGGCTTTCTTGTCTGCCGCATCACACTGCTGACTCATGTTCACATATCCTCTGTGTGTGCACAGGTCTGAATGCCAAGCTGTGAATAACTGCAGTTGGTACTTAACGCACAACAGTTAAACGCATAGAAGCAGCCTCTCCAGGTCTCAGGGACGATCCTGAACGGGCACTCCTACCTGCCCTTGTTGGAAATGGATGTGGCAACCAACACAATCCGAAGCAGCAGAAACCGTTCTTCCCGAACGGCAAAGCTGCTTATTCGGCTACACAAACGTACAGAGCGACGCTCTCCTAATACGCATCATGGGGCTTGTTCGGGCACAGATTGAGCAAAACACATCCCCCTTCCATCAGTGAACTAAGCGTCCTGGCAGTTAAGCTGAGCTCCTCGGTAAGGGGTGCTTTGGATCCAGTGCCATCCGTGCCGAGGTGGTTGCGGGGAGCGGGCGAGGGGAGCGAGGAGGAAGCTCGGGCGGCGAGGAGGCGAACGGGTGGGTTGTGGAGTGAGCGGAGGAGGAGACAGTCGGGAAAAATTACTGGCCGTGTGGTGCCCCCTCCCTTTCCCAGTTTCATCTGCCATTTTGCTTTCTCTCCTGCAGGAAACCGCCGCCAAGAGCCGTCACCATGGTGAATGAGTGGGAGGGGGCAAACTTTGGGGTCTGGGCCGCACCCAGCTTGATAATGTAGTTCTTTCTTCTGGTACATCTAGTGCTTTCGGTTGCTTTGAGCACTGTGGGCAAGTTATCCTCTTTGTTTGGAAATAACATAGGAGACATTAGCCTTTTCCGCACTAGACTGTTATAGCGCTATGATTCCACTTTCAACATCCTATGGAATCCTGGGGTTTGCAGTTTTGGGAGGGGATGGCTGGCCGAAACTGCAAACCCCAGGATTCCATAGGATGTTGAAAGTGGAATCATAGCGCTATAACAGTCTAGTGCGGAAATGGCCATTGAGTAGAAACTCTTTTGCCCTGCCCATGTCACATTGTTTTCCCATACCAGCCAGAGTTGTCACTGCTCTTTTATTGTGGGCTTTGCTTTGTTATCAGCAAACAAATATTGCATAGCTCAAAAGTCATGTTGGAGGATGTGACCGCAGCTGCTCTCCAAGGTCTCAGCCAGAGGTCTTTCCAACACTTCACAGATGAAAATTGGGACATGTGTGGCCAAGTAAGATCAGTGTGGTTAAGAGGGCAAAAGTGATTATGGGAAATAACAGACAAAGTAAAAGAGGCTGCAAGTTTGCTTTTGCCACAGTCTACTGCGAAGGACAAGATTGTGCCTTTCTCATCTCCTCTCCCCACTGCTGAGTTAACTGAGTACAAACTGCTTATGCACAGTAGACTCATTTTGCAGCTGTTGAAGTAAGCTGAGGACAAAGGCAGAAAATGGAAGGAGAGAGGAGTGGGGATATTTTGAAAGGAGTTGAGATAGAGAGACAACAGAGAATCAATTGGGATTCTCCTTGCCAAACTAGGACAGCTGGAGGGTATGGAATAGGGATGGGGGACCTGTACCCTCAGGGCTTTGTGTGCCTTTCAAGACCATGTTGGGGCTTCCAGCTTTCCCGAAACTGCAATTTAGAAATGTTTCTTTACTTAAAATGCCCAGTTTATCAACAGTTTATTTCCTGCTTGGGAAAAAAAAGTACTCTCATGGGCCTGAAGCAGCCCAGGGAGGACCAAAAATGTGGTGGAATTGCCTCCCACTGACTCTCAAGAGGGTGGGGAGGCTATTGTGAAATAACAATAATAAAACCCTTTAAAGGAATCAGAGGTACAGCACAGGTGGATGGGGCCCTCCAAGGTCCTACATCGGAAGCTGATGTGGGTGGTCACCCAACCATCAATACTTGCCCACCCCTACTTTACACAAAGGGGGCTTTTTCATGCCAAGCATGTTCTCTGACCATTCACTTATGACCCTCCTCCCACAGGCTTTCTGGTACTATGGTGAGATAGCTGTATGTCATGAAAGGTCAAGAAAGTGTTATTTATCTAGTAATGCATTGTACTGACTGGAAGCAGAAGAGGTGCTTGTGAGATCTGACTGGACTAGGAGGCCTGTGCACCAGTGTGGGGCACCATTTCTTGTTCCTTTAAATCTTTGTTTTAGGCCAAGGGGTGGATCTGGGAGAAATGTGTTTCGAATTCTGGGAGTCATTTTCTAGGACTCCACAGGGTACAAGCTTACCACCCACATTTAAGAACTCTTCATGAACATGAGCCTAAAAGTTGGTTAGATCTTGCGTAGCACCAAGAAACTTTTACATATAGCTGACTACCTTCTAAGTAAAAATTTCCATAGGCAGGTGCTCAAGTGATAGCTTTAATCTTGTTTAAAAGGTCCTAAACATGTTCTTTTAATTTCTGTCTGAGAATCCATCCATATGAGAAAAATGTTTATGCACATCCCAGGTTTTGTTCTTGTAGTAACTCATTTTATTTTCCAAGTGGATCTCTAGGGAAGTTATTTTTCTGTTCCTGTTGGAGTTGACATTTTATTACTGGTCTTTTATTGCCCTTTGTCCCTAGTCCTCACATGGCCAAGAAGAGGAGTGGCCTCTGACTGCATTCAGATACTTCCAGGCCATATTAGCTGACAACAGGGCAACATCTGAGACAGAACATTTTTTCTCCTATATGATTTTTAACATCTTTGGCTGATAATGAAGCCAGTGAAGCTTCAAAAGCTTGCATAATGTATTTTATGCTTTATTGCTGGCCAAATAAAGGTATGTTTGAAAGGGTGTCCCATCCAAATCTTGTTTAAAGACAAGAAACAATCAGAAGGGAGAACTGGGAAATCTGAAGGGTGAAATTGGCCATCCATAGTTAAGCACCTGATTAACACATGCAGCAGGAACACAGATCATCTAGTCACTGTCTTCCCTGCTTGGTTGAGATGTATATTCCATTTAAATCATAAAAATGATTTCTATTCTTTTTTTCTGTTCATTTAACCATAGATCTTGACAAATTAAATGAACATATGCAACTTTATGGGAAAAACTGTCCTCTTCTTTGATGAGGTGCACGTGGCTACCTGGGTACCCTGGCACAGCCTAAATACCTTAAAGGCACCAGATTCCATCTGATCTTGGAATCTAAGCACAGTCAAGCTTGGTTAGTACATGGATGGGAGAATACCAACGAATACCAGGTGCTTTGGGCTTTAGCCCTCTACATTTTCAGATTTCACTTTTGTGGATTTGATGATTCACGGATTATTTACTGTCACCTCTGCTGCCTCCCTATGCCATTTTTAATAGGGACTGCAAGCCTCATGAGACTGCGATACTGTGAACAAGGCTTGTAAGTCCTTCTTAAAAATGGTGTGGGGCAGCAGTGGAGGTGGCAATAAGCCCCACCAGCCAGCCACTTCTGCCTTGTGAAAAAACTCTGATGCCTCAAAGGAATCCATGGTGGGTTGGATATGGTGATCATACTTTTGTGTGTGTGTTAAATATGGCTTGGGAGAGCCTAGAGTTATTAATGTTTTTTCTACTTTCATGGGGTCTTGTGCCCCTAACCCTAGCGAACGTGGAGGGATGACTGTATTTCAGAGGAAGGAACTGGCAAACCACCTCTAAGTATTCCTTGCTTAAGAAAACCCTATGAAATCCATAAGTCAACAAGTGAGTTCAAGGCACATACACAGACACAAGTGGCCACCCTAAATTACATGATCTCTTGAGCTCACAGGAGTAGTTTTGTGCCACTTTGGATCATGACACTGTGTACAGATTTTTGTCTGTGGCTTATACAAGAATTCTGAACTTTTGTTCATGAGGTGTCATCTTTAAAAGTTACTGTTTTGAAAATCACTGCACTCAGCAGTTTTCTCTATCCCCTCATACATAAATAGCATGCTGTTTTAATGTTATTTAATAATGAAAATAAATATACCGGTAAATGAATTATGACCAATGACTTATGGCTGAAAACATATATATTGAAATGTATGGTTTTACTATTTCACTACTTAGAATGATTGATGTATAAATAATTGATTGGAAGTAATCAATTAATTAAATTAGAGAAAAACTGAATGCTGGAATTGAAGATCATAAAAATTAAGAATTGAAAAATAAAAAAGACCTGATAAATTAAAAAGATACAGCTCTCCTAAGACCTAAGTCTGGCCTCTGGTCCTGTCAGAGATGCCCATCCCTGACTTAAGGCAAGACTGAAAAGGAATGAAGGAAATTGAAAACAGTGAAGAGAAAGCTTGTGTCTGTGTAGACAGAACTGAGGACTATATGTGATGTAATAGACACACACACACACTTGAGAGAAAATAACAGCATTGCAGTGTTTTCAAACTGCAGAATGTGGCTTTCACTGTGGGAAAAGAGGCAGAGACGCAATAGGATAGATCTAGTTCCCTTTTGCAAAGAAAAAAAGGTCACCATTTTTAACAGCATGGGCTGAGTTTCAGAAACTGCCTTCTGTGGGAAAAAATGTATCAATGACTGGGGTGACTCAGTCCTCTCACCACAATGAGCCTGTACTTAAGCATGATTATAGAAGGCTTGGCTGCAAAGGAAATACCCTGTTGTTTAAAGCCCAAGAGGGGGACATCCTTTCTCCCCTCAGCCTGATGTCATGGTGGTTTATGTGGTACAGGGCATTTTTCAACCAAGACTGAGTCAGTCCAGTGAGGCCTTGCTGGAAATTATTTTCCCATGCATGAAACTGGTTTTAACTCTAGGATAGGGGTGGGGGGAGGAGTGGGGCGACCATAGTGATGTGGGATGGAGAAGTGGGGTCATTGGGATGGGGGAAATGATAGAAGGCCCACTCTGGGTTGAAAAGTTTTAGAAAGCTGCAGTAGGGCTTGCCCTACCATTGGGGAGACTGAGGCAGCCACCTCAGATCCATAGCATTATGAAAACTCAGGAGCCTGCAGTGGTGGTGATTGATTAATTGATTGATTGCATTTTTGCTGTTAGGGAGAGGGAGCCTGTGGGATTTTCAATCCTATGTGGCAAAATAACATGACTGGCTTCTCTGGCTTTGTGAGAGCGTTGTCTGAGGTGGGGGTGGGAGCAGTGGTGGAGCGTGGAGTGCACGGAGGGGTGTGTGTGGCCACGGCGTGTGGGCAGGGCTACAGTGTGAGGGGGCGAGCTGCGGCACGCAGGGGCATGGTTATGAGCTGGGATGCCCTCCCCCTCAAATTGCCTCCTGTCCCATCACGCCCCCCGTCCCTACGTGACTAGTCGGGAGTCCCATTTTCTGCTCCACCTTAGACAGCCAAATATCTTGCCATGCTAATAAGCTGCAAACACTGACCCCATCCCTGCTAAGGGACTCAGACTGCCATTTTTATTTTTCAAATTGAGGTAGTTTCAGGGTCATACAGCCACAGGTCAAATACAGTGTCAGAGCAGAATATCTCATAGACCCATAGACTGAACTGCCCCAAGGTGAAACACCCATTGGGTTTCCTTCCCAGTAGTCCCTTTCCCATATGTAAAGGCCAGGCCAGATTTCATCCTTCCGTAAGGAACGCCCACTCTCCCATGCTTTCAGGTCAACCTGGTGACTCATATTGTGTGGTAAACCAAAAGCCAGGCCTTTAAAGTGCCAGATATTTGACAGCACTATTCTAGAGTCAGGTTTAACAAAGGGGGATTGGTAGCGGGATAATTTTATATATTTTCAAAAAAGCAGTCAACAATAAACTCTCTGCTGGCATTGCTGCATTGTCATAACTAGAGATTTTCTCTCTCTCTCTCTCTCACACACACACACACACACACACACACAATCTTTCTCTCTTGCTCACACCCACACATTTTAGGCATTATTCTGTATCAACTGCTTACTTTAAGTATATTATTAACTAAGTATACTTAACTAGAGGCCTTTCCGCACTACACAGTTATAGTGCTATTGTTCGACTTTCAACATCCTATGGAATCCTGAGGTTTGCAGTTTAGGGAGGGGCCTTTACAATTCTCAGCCAGAGAGCTCTTGGGCCTCAGTGAACTACAAACTCCTGAATACCACAGGAAGTTGAAAGTGGAATAATAGCACTATAACAGTGTAGTGCGGAAAGGCCCTAGGTAATTTATCCTGGCCTGACATCCCTTTCAAATCTGACAGAAACATCATTTACCCGTGCTCCAAACATTGGCAGAATGGTTCTTCTTCTCTCCATGCAGCTGATGCCAAGTAAAATAGGTTCAGGGGGAGTTACAATTAATTGTGGTAATAGTGTCACAGTTGTGCCTAAGCACCAATCATAAATTTGGAACAGTTGCAGATGGGTAAATCTAGGTAACCATTCTGTATTCACAATTGCTACTTAGTCACCAACGTGACACTATTGCCATGATCATAACTTCCCTGCCCTTTACCATGGGGAGAAGGAGGTCCATTCCTTCACCAATCTGAGCATGGTTGAATGACATTTTTGCCAGGTTTAGGAAGATTAGTTAAGTATATTGAACTAAGTAGTTAATACTTGCCTTCTCTATAATCTAACATTTGAAACATTGTCATCACTTGTAATTAGATAGTAAAGGGTTTCATAGTAGATTTTAGAATATATATTGCAACCCATATGCTTCCACATATGTGCATCCACACAGACAGACAGACACAAGTTCTTGCCACTGTTTTTTTTTTTTTTGTGTGTGTGTGTGTGCAAGGAACAGCTAACAGCTCAACTTAATTTGTTTCTTTGTAGAAGGAGATCTTTGAACCTCCTGTGTGCGATGCCTCCCACAGATTAGGAATAGTTGTGTGCCTGCTTTGGAGAAATTTGTTCCATCTGACTGCCATCCTCCCTCCCTCCCTGGACTGATAAGGCATCTGTAAACACTCTCTGAAACTCTTAACAGAGCCTCCTCTGTATGTTGCTTTGAAGGAGATCTGCATGAAGACCTCTGTACCAATTTGAAAATACCTTGCAAACTGATAAAGAAGTGAAGATACAGCTAGCATCCACTGTGTAATAAGGATTAACAAACCCAAGGATGTTTGCTTGGCTTGGAGATTGCCTTGAAAAGAGATGGAAGTCTGGGATTCAATCAAGACTTAATCTGATTTCTTCTGATGATGCATAGCCTACCCCCCCCATCCCCAATACACATTCAGAATAAATATTCGGCCCTTCAAATTAAAATTGAGCAGTTTAATTTTAACAGCAGTTTTGGAGTATTTAAGATACCCTCTCTTCATTAAGACATCAGATGGCTTAGTGTGAACATCTGCCTGTATAATGCAACTAAGAGATCAATGAGGAATTCTTTGAGATGTGTTAGATGGGGGGAGGGACCCAGTCTGATTTTGGCTAGCTAGCTAGCCTGCCCCAAAATATCTATTTGCATTTCCAAAGGTCTTCAGATGTCAGTAGGCCCCTCTTTGCAGGTGATTAGTCCATCGAATAGAATCCCCAAGGCTCTGATTTGATTTGACTGATAATAAAAATGACCCATATATCTCTTGTCACTAATTGTATCCATGGATATCAAGCATACTTTAGCTAATGGTGGAGAAAAAAAGACAGCCTGGTCAAAGCTTATTTGAAGAAATGGCATGTTTTAAAAGCTGACGTGACTTAAAACAGAATCATATAAGTTCCTTGCTAAACCACTTTCAGGATATATTAGGTATAACAATAGTTTTCTACATGAAAATGGCTTTGAAAAAATCTCCAAAGAAAAGAATTTTAAAAGAAAAGATTTTTTTTTTTTTGCCGCACATTAAATTGGATGTGAATTTGACAGATTTCAAAGACTGTCAAAATAACGAATTTACATCATAAATGTGCAGGCTTCCTTTTTAAAGGCTCTTCAACAACTCAGGAAGGCATTTAATGGTGAGCGAGTTCAAAGTGTCACGGACTCCCACTGGTATGAAAAGGAGGCAATACCTACGATAGTCTCTATGTTTCAGATAATGTATCTGTCTCTTTTCAAGTTAATAAACTGCACTCCTGTCAAATTGCAGATAAATGAAAGCGACCAAGACATTGTTTTCTCCACATATTGCTAAGAAAGATATCTTCCAATATTTCTGAACCACCAGTATGCTAAAGAGAACTTGAAATGAATCCACCCTGCAGTTATTTTACAGCATCAAAGACAATGAAATTTCCACAGAGGCACTTTCTGAAGTTTTTAAATGCTTTATTTCTGATAGCTGCTCATTAAGAAGCTTCCAAAGCTTTTTTATTGTTTCAAAGGCAGTCATCTAAATTTTTAATCATTCACCAGTGCTATATGGTCATAATGTTACTCTCTATCTTGTGTGCATGTCATGGGGGGGAGGGATAATTATTTTGTCTTTTTTTAAAAAAAAATTTATAAACTATTGCCAACATAATTTTCTTCCTGGATAATACTTAGGTAAGCCCTTTTGCTTTTAAAACATTATTGAAATATACTTGGTTTCTGAAGGAAAAGGGGAAACTGTTACTTTAGAAAATCAGTAACAATAACACTTGGGGCTAGATATTTCCCTTTGCAATGCAATGCGGAACAGAGCTGGAAAAGTTATATTTTTGGACTACACATCCCAAAACCACTCCTCTGGAATTGTAGCCCAAGCTCTGATAACAGAGAGACAGAAAGCTTCCTTCTAGAAACTATTGATCCATTTAGACCAATATCTTAACACCAATTAGCAGCAGCTCTCTAACAGGGACTTCCCCCAGACCTACCCAGGACTGAAGCTGGAAAATTCTGCACGCAAAGCGGATGCTGTATCACAGAGCTGCGGCCCTCTAATGTAAGGCTGAATTCTTTCTTTCCTCCTCTTTTCTCTGTGAGAGCACTCTGGCTCATAATGCTGCAATGCACACTAAGACAGTCAGCCATCCCTATTTGTCCCTCTGCTGTGGAAGCTAATCAGGATTCACAGCTTGAGCAACCTGTAGCATGGAGAACACACAACGCTCCCTTATAGGAGGCCAGGCTACTTGTTTAGCTAGTCCAGTAGCATCTACTCTGACTGGCAATGAATCTTTTGGGTCTCTGCAGCTAGAGGTCTTTCTTACCCCTTGTTACTGAAGCTGATGTTTCCCCTCAGCTCCTTATACCTCCATTTTCTACCATTGGGCCAGAACCCTACCACCGTACTCAGTGGTATGTAAGTGGCATGTAGAAACCTCATCATTCCCTGATGCACTGCTCAGTTGTGCCTACACTGAGGAAAGTGGGGGGAAAAAACACTTGTTGAGGTCTCTCCATAGGGAGGGAGGCAAGTTTGTGCAGGGAAAGACAAGGTTTTTAGTATTTTATACAAAACTTTCCCAAAATGCATATAGCACAGTACTTGCATTTTCCTAGACTAAGGCTATTCCTCCTTATTCTTACAGTCCTCATTCACAGGTTTGACCTTTGCAAATTGGACTATTCACAAGGCATGTGATTTCCTCCTCACCATTCTCCTCCTCCCATTCACTTGCATTTTGCTGGGCATGGAGAAAGAAGACGAGTGCCCGGACAAAAGACAAGGGAATGGGGAGGGGGGAGGTTCGCATGAGCCTTCCTTCTCTCTCCCTCCCGAAGCTCCCATTCCCATTCCCTTGCCTCTGGCCCCAGGGCTGAGAACTTGTGCTGAGGCAAAATGCAAGGGAATGGGAGGGGGGAGCCCTGGAAGGGAAAGGGAGGGGTCACTGGGGAGGGAGAGTTATTCTTTTCTCCCCACTTTTGCAATGGTTCTGCACCCCAAAGTCTTGCAAAAATGGAGGGGCCACTGTATCTATTACTGATGGCAGAAAAATTATGGTTTACCTGAAGTTACCTGGTAAAGCAATGACTGAAGTGAGGCTTGAACTAGGGCATTGAAGACTCCTAGTTCATTTTTAAAACATTATTGTACCAGTCTAGTTCTGCAGTCATGGAGAACAAAAGTGCTGCTACTAATTTACTGATGGTGATGACGATCACATTTGATGTCCTTAGTCCCAGGCTGCAGGGAGAAACTGCAGTACACATTACACAGTACCTTTGGGGCATATGTGTGTGGGTGTATTTGCATGGCAGAGGGTGTGTGAGGAAGTATGCTATTTTCTTTGTTCTACCAAGCTGTTTTTCCCTCCATGGAATGTCAGAACGATGCTGTCTGGGGCAAATGGTGAGGGCAAGATATTAACTCAGTTTAAAGTTTAAAGTACACATAGGACATGAATTAGACAGAGTAATGAAGTGGTACAGTCAGCCAGCAGAGAAGCTCTTTTAAAGACCAGTCTAGCAGCTGAGCTGTTGCAAAACTTATTTTGAAAAATCATAACCTGGCATGGGCATCCTGATGCCTTCCAGATCTTTTGCATTCCATAATACCTGACCATGGTTCATGTTTGTTAGGGCTTATGGGGATTGTAGTCCAAAACATAGAGCAGCAAAGAAATAAACAGTGCAAGTGAAGTTAATTAGACCACAAGGAGATTACAAGATAGATAAGATCCAAAGATAGTAGCGAGTCAGAACATGGAAGCATGCTACTCAGTAAGATTCTTTTGCTTGGCTAACTGAAGCACTTCTCCTCTATTGGCATTCTAAATCTATCTGCAAGTCTGCTGTCTTATGAGAGCTCTGGCAAATATGAATGCAAAGAGTGCATGATGGCCTTCAGAAACCCTAGCTGTAAGCTTCAGCACCTAGCATTATGCCTTATGCTGGACAACAGATTGGAGCTCTGTTTTCAAAATCTGACAGTTGCCACAGCCGGGAAGGCCCACTGGTCTTCACAGATATTCTGGAATAAAGGGGTTGTGGGTTGCATTGTAAGTGGCCCACTAGAGAAGCTAAGGCTTTGTGTACACACCCAGCCCATTGCACCCAATGAGCCAGCCTGCTGGGGAAGCAGGACAATGGCAGTGGTGAAATTACAGCTGTTTTGGCTTTGCTTCTTCCCTCTTTCCCACACAAACGATGTCTCTTTGAAGGGCAAGCTGGTTTCCTTCTCAGCCACAATGACTGTTGACTCTCACACTCAAGCATTAAGGGGGCAAAAAACTGTGCTACAAACCTGCATCAGATTTCCTCCTCTTAGAAGCCACAAAGCATCTCCTTTTCTCTTAAGGAGCTATTTTTCATTCTTGGAAACATAATACAGTATGTGACTGAGGCCTTGTTACTACAGGCCAGGCATGCTCCTTCTTCAACAAACATGAATGCAGGAGCTTGGTCATTTTCAAGGCAATCTACTTCGGATCATGGGAAAGGCTTTCTTCTCGAAAGGAGCTGTTATTGGCTGGAGAAAGGAAGACTGGCCCAGAGTAGAGATACTGTTACTAAATCTTGGGCTTCAAAGTTTTTTTCTTACTAGATCCTGGACTTTGGAGTCTGAATTTTGGAAGAAGTCTGAGACTTGCAGCAGGCTGCCAGATCTCTGAGCCTGGGCCCTTTTCTCCAGTCCTCAGGGTGATGAATTTGAAGGCAAGTGTGCTGCCTTGAAAGTTATGTGTATATATCTTTCATGCATTTGTTAGACTTTTTTTTTTAATTTGAATTGCATATTCTGTACCACTGTGCTTGTTGCGTAATGTGTCATGCTCAATGGCATCACCTGGGCCTGAAATCTCAAAGGCCAGGATATTCCTGACCTGGCAATCCTATTAAAAATGCAGAAGCTATTCACATTTTCTGTTGAGCAGAAGAGTGACAATCGACTTGTTCTAAAGAAGCAGGTTGGTAGCCTCGAGGTTCACATTTCCAACCCCTCCCATCAGTGTGCGAGGCTGTGACAATCAGAAGCAGGAGTCCTGTGGCAATTCCTTGTGTCCACCTCACTCACTGGTGCAAGGGGCTGGAAACACCATTTCCTAGCACTGTGATCAACAGCTGAGAAGATCTCCTTTACCTGCTGGCTGTTAAGGTGGACTTGGGGATGGGCTCAGTCCAGGAGATGTTGTTTAGTTATGCATATATAATTAAGTAGCTGATGTAGAATATCAGTGCACGTATTTAAATTTTGTGTATCTGAATACAGTAAGACACTTGAGTCTTTATAGGAAAAAGCATTAGATAAATTATAAAACAATTTAAAAGATATCTTCCACTTGAAGCAACATTGTAGTTTTTGTCTGAAAGTGTTTTCTCATTCATTTGCATTGCACTTACTCTCTGTTGATCTCTGTGTATTCACTGATCCAAATTTGTTTTTGTGAACTGTGATATTATTGTATTAACTGTGGGATTTCTGATTAGGTGGGCTCACAGATTTGATGAATCTAGAAACAGTAACCATTGGACTTGGAAATGTCATTCACTCCAATACTACAAGTCACTGTTTAGCTGTGACAGATGGATAGATAGATAGCAAGATAATAGGCTCATTACTATTTGCATAGAGGAAAGACCCAGAAACACGTGCAAGCATTAATTCTCCTTATATAAAATTGATTATATATAGATAGTGTGTTCAATTACAAACTTTGTGTTTGTTTCCTATCTCTCCATTTCACATTCAACCTTTGTTTTTCAGGTGGGGCTCTGCTGTGCAGTCTTGTTAAAGATTTCCAGTGAGTTCAGTGCTGAGGAACTACAACTTTCAGAGTTGTATCCAAAAGGCAACAGATCTAAGCTCGGATCAGGCCCTTTTTATTCCAGCTGTATATTCTGGAAGCAACTTAGGGCTAGACCTCCTTCTCCTCAGAATCACAGCCATAAAGGTCAACAAGATACACAGTCAACTTAAATGAGACAGTATTTTGGTTGACTCAGATAACGAGGAATTCTGTTGCATTATATACATTCATACATTTTCCTTTGGCTGAGAGAAGAAGAAGAAGAAGAAGAAGAAGAAGAAGAAGAAAGGAACCCAAGACACAGCCAATTAACAACTTAGAACATCTGGTGAGCTTGGCTCTGTGGTAGAAGCCAAAGAATGTACATTGGATTTTACAAGGAAGCTAAGCCCCCTCTCAGAACGCACACAAACACCACACACAGCCTCATGCAGCCACACGCGCGCGCACGCACACACACACACACACAGACATGGGGAAACATGAAAAAAGCAGTCCTTGATTTCTACACTTTGCCTTGATACTTGTAGGCAACAATCTACAGACAAGTCTCATTTTCCAAAAGAAGTGCTTGGTAACTCATCCTTCTTTCCAGGATTTTGGCATTAGTAGAGGCAGAGCCTTAACTTTCTTTATTGTCATTCCTAGAGATACCTATTGTTAATTGCAACCAGCGGTTTTGCTCCTGCTTCCCTGTCAAGTCATCCATCTGCCTTCTGAGGATAACAGCTGGTCCAGAGACCACGTTCCATGCTGCTCCCTCTTGGTTCCATCTTAATAATAGTCAACCTGCTTTTGAAAACTGTTTGTCTTTCAGAACTTTTGAAGTCAGACAAATTGCTCTACACCTCCTCCTTTTTTCTCTGTCAGTCATATCGATTGACAGAAAAGGCTTTTGCGGTGAGGTGGGGAGTGAGGGAACTAAGAACTGTTAAGGAAGCTGCATAGGGCAAGAGGCAGACAGTAAAGCAAAAAATTAAGAATAATATATAGTGTGTGTGTCTCTCGAGTCGTGTTTAACTGATCCTTTGTGTTTGGAGGTTAGGTTTGTGTGTGTATGTGTGTGTGTGTATAAGCAACTACAGATTTTTTGAAAAAGCTTTTTGTATAAAGTACAAAAATGAGAGTGTAATCCTAATTGCATTGAAGGGAATTGTGGAAGGATATTTCACCTTGAGGGAGGTTAGTGTGGAGGAGGAGACTTCCATACCCTGGACAGGTATTGATGTCAGTCCATCTTAATTATGAAAATACAGGTTCCAGTTTCTCCACCCAAGAAAAGACTGGTTTCTCCAAGCTCTGGTGCTGCTCTACTCACTAATTTTAGCAAGTGAAGTTGGAACAAATATGATGGCACTATGTCCACCTCTGCATCCCAAAACTATAGAAATTGGTGGTATGACCATGCAACTGTGGTATTCTAGTGGTCTTTCAAGACTCATGACCAGTTTGAGTGCCAGCCCCCACCAGGGGGGGTGCTTTGGTTGAGGAAGGAGAAAGAAATTGGAACAAGGTAAAGAAGGAAATAGCAGAAAACCAGAAAGAGACAGGGCAGGGGAAGGACAAGGAAAATCACAAATTGTACTGGAAGAAATAATAAAATAAATAATAATATAAAATGGATGTTGTCTTGCATGTTTGAGGCTTATGACATTGTGTGGTGGTTCTGAAAAGATTGACTTTGCACACATTTCCGTAGGAGTTTTTGACCTCAGCTAAACTCAGTTCTCTAAAGAATGTTTGGAAGTTGTGAACCAGTATTGGGAAAGTTATTTTGGGCCATGGCCAAGCATGTGCCACAACAGCTGTAGCCCTGTCCTCTCTTTGTCTCTTTAGAATATAAAGTGAGTTTCTGTGGAAAATATCCGTCTCCTTATAACAGGAAGAATTTGAGAAGGGCAGCCATGTTAGTCTGCTGTAGCAAAACTAGTTAGTTTGTTGCGGCAAAATGTGCATAGACTAGAATTCAGAACTTTATGCAGCTGAGGAAGTGGCCTCTGGGGCCCTAAAGACTCTTTACTCTTTTTGCTGCATTAGGGAAACAAATTAATGGGCTTCTATACCACATGCATAAGCATTCCTCATTCTCTTGTTTGCTGGATGCATGTACAGTCATTCCCAATATACTTGACTTGCTTTTTAATTTTATTATCTATCAACCAGTGGGGCACAGCATCCTGTTGTGGGTCTAGAACACACAGATCCACCTAAGATTATATTGCTTATTTGTTATGTTATTATGAGGGTTTTTGGTTAGCAACCTATGACATTTATAATGTAGCATGACATGATGTAATAAATAAGAGTTTCTCAAGTAGGAAGGTCTTACGGGACCATAAATTGAGTACAGGCAGTGTGGCATACCTGCTAAGAGAAGGGCTGGGGGGAAGATAATATGGTTTTAGTACCTAAAGCCCTTTCCGCAGCCTCTTCCCATCCTGCCATGGGGACAGAAAAAGGACAATGCTTCTTCATGACATCATCATGATCCTGTCCTCAGGCAGCGTGATCATGGGTTAAATCATTGATGGTTTTGCCCATCAATGACCCATGATCATGCCACTATCCCACACTTGCCTGTCCTACGGAAGCCCCAGAAGTATGATGACTGTGCTTCCTACCCCAGTGCAGCCTGGGAAATTACCCAGCTGCGCTGCAGAAGGAAGAGGCATGGCTGTTGCACTCCCGGTGTGGAGGGGAGCACTCCTGTCATGCTCCCCTTCCGGCAGAGCCACTGCCAGAATCCTCACCAGACAACTTCACAAAAAAGTAGGGTGCAGAAAAGGGCCTAAGTCATGAGATGAAGTAGTTCTATTCTGGCCAGCTTTAGAGCACTGCTTCCAGTTCTTGGTGTGCCATTTTAAGAAGGCCATTAGCACATTCTGAGAAATCCTGTGGGTCCTGGAAAAAAGTCCTTGAGGAAAAGTTGTCAGAACTGGCTATGCGTATCTTGAGATTAAGAAGAAACATGAGACCCATCTTCAAATATCCCAGAGGCAGTCTTGCAGAAGATGTCTCTTCCAGATGGCAGGACTGGACCCAATGGGTGGAAATGGCAGGGAAGCAAATTTCAGTGAGACATAAGAGAAGCATCCAAACAGTGAGAACTGTTTGGTGGTAGAACAGTTTTCCTTTGCTGGAGGTATTTAGGACATGGATGGATGACCATCTGTCAGGGATGATTTATCTACATCCTATTTTGCAAAATTACATTGTTTAGCAGGTGAGTGCTGGATAATCCCCAAGTCTTTATCAGTTGCTATAAAGTCTATATACACTGAAGGAACCAGATCCCATATTGGTAAGTACTTGGATAAGAGACCACCAAGGAATACTAGGTTCTGCGACATATATTTCAGAAGAAGGCAATAGCAAACTACCTCTGAATATTGCTTGCCTAAGAAAACCCTATGAAATCCTTGAGGTTGCCATAAGTTGACAGGTGACTTGGAGCCACACACAATCAGTTTGGATTCTTTGGATCCTTAATGTTATAGTCTGTGGCTCCTTTAAAACGTTATAATCACTCTGCCACAAGGGGGCAGCAGTGTTTGTGACAACAGATAAAGAACAATTCTCCTCCGAAAGAAACCCAAAGCCAACTCCCCAGTTCTTCTGGAGAAGTAACTGGATTATGGAGAAGTACAGAGGTCATGCTTTTCTTTAGGGGCAAACAGATGTTCCTCAGAACAGACACTGGAAGAGATTTTGCTCTAGCAACTGAATCAGGTTTTCTCACTATAACACTGAAAATGACAAAAGTATTTGCTCCTGATCCATGTACTACTATAGTTTTTTCTCCAGTTTTTCCATTTCCCATCCATTTCAGGCATTTTTAAAATAAAAGCTTTAAAAAGCTGTTTGTATATTTATATATTTAAAAGTTGGTTCAGTGTTTTTGTGAAAAATAATTTTTATAAAAAATGTTAAAACACTGTCCTGGGAAAAAGTGTGTGTGTGTGTTTGTGTGTGTATGTGTAAGAGGATTCCTGGTGACAGCATGGTTGCAGGCCAATCAGCACTGTGAACAAATAGCTTCTGATGTTAACCTAAGGCTATTTCCATGCTACACTGTTATATTGCTATTATTCCACTTTCAACATCCTGTGGAATTCTGGCGTTTGTAGTTTACTGAGGCCAAAGAGCTAAACTGAGGCTCCTCCCTAAACTGCAAACCCTAGGATTCCATAGGAGGATGAAAGTGGAATAATAGCACTATAACAGTGTAGTGCAGAAATGGTCTCCATCCTTGGGACAGGAGAGGTGATAGCTCAAATATCAGCCCAAAGACTAGCTCTAAACACAAGGATGTGAATTCTAGAGGAAAAGCTGAGGGAAAGAATGGGATTCAGATCCAAACTGAGGTGAGAACAGACAAAGCTTCAAATGAATTTGGGAAACAAACAAGATGAGCTTGAAGTCCTAGTGCAGGTAGGAAAATATGATGTTATAGGCATAATGGAGGCCTGTTAAGAGAACTGCCATGATTGGGATATTATAATTGAAGGCTTTAATCTATTCAAAAAGAATAGATGTGGCAGAAAAGGAGGGGGAGTAGCATTATATGACAAAAACAAATTTACTTGTACAGAAATCCATGAGAGGGATCAGACTGGAGCAGAGCGGAAAAGAGAAACCTAATAACACAGTTGAGAGCCTTTGGGTAAAAACAAATAGAGGAGTAAATAAATTCAGCATTGTGATAGGAGTTTACTACAGGCCACCAAATCAAGAGGAGGTGGTGGATGATGCTTTTCTGAAGCAAATTTCAGAAATTTCAAAGATGAAAGTATTAATAGTTATGGGAGCCTTCAATTATCCTTATATCTGCTGGGAGACTAACTCAGTCAAGTATACGTTCTCCAACCAATTCCTGGTGTGCTTTACAGATAATATTCTATTTCAAGAGGTAGGGGAAGGAACAAGGGGATCAGCAGTCCTGGACTTGATCTAACCAATAGAGAGGAGTTGAGCCCTGGAATCAAAGTACTCAGTTGTTTAGGGGGATGTGATCGTGTAATGCTAGAATTTGCAATTGTGGGACAGCCAAAGAAGAATACAGCCAAACACAGACCTTGGATTTTAATAAGGGAATTACAGGGTGGAATCTCATGGTTATATGTGCTAAAAGGAGAAAGGCAACAGCGAGAGTGGGAAGAAGGAGGTGCAACAAGCACAATCACAAACCATCTCATGGAAGAAGAAAAATGGGAAACAATCAGAAAAACCAAGGTGGCCGCTTAGCAACCTTAAGAGCAAAGTGAAAAGAAAAAGGAGTGTTTATATCAAATGGAAGGAAGGACAAATCACCAGGGGAGAATACAGATGTGTAGCCCAAGCTTGCAGGAATAATATAAGCTAAAACCCAGAATAAGCTGAGAGTGGATAGGCAAGCAAGGAGCAACAAAAAGGGGGTTTCAGACACGTTTGAGACAAAAGAATGACCAAGGAGATAGTGAGGCTACTGCTCAATAAGGATAGTAAAATGCTAACAGATCATAATGAAAAGGCAGAAATACTATTTCACCTCAGGATTTTCCCCCACAAAAAAGAGAACTGTATGCTTCCATACACCAGGAGAGACCTTGGCAAGGGATCTGGATTGCAAATCAAGATTGATAGAGAGTGAGTCAGGAATCACCTAGCTAATCTAAATGAGTTCAGATTTTCAGGGTCAGATGAACTGCATCCCAAAGAGCTGAAGGAACTTGCTGATGTAATCTCTGAGCCACTTGCCATTATTTCTGAGTAATCTTGGAGAACAGGTGAGGACTGGAGAAGGGCAAACACTATCCTACTCTTTAAAATAAATGGCATAAAAGAAGATGAAGGAAATTATAGACCCGTCAGCTTCACCACAATACCAGGAAAATATTGAAACAGATTATACAGAAATCTGTCTGCAAGTATCTTGACATGCAGTGATCAGTAGGAGCCAGCATGGGTTTGTTAAGAACAAATCCTGCCAAACTAATTTTATATCTTATTTTTTCAATCAGTTTACTAGTTTAATGGATGGTAGGAATGCTGTGGATGTCATTTATCTGGATTTCATCAAGATAAAGGTCCCTCCTAATATTTTGATTAGCAAACTGATTAAATGGGAATAGATGGGAACACTGCCAGATGGATTTATAATTGTTTGGAAAACCATGTTCAAAGAGTCATCATCAATGGCTGTGTTTCAAAGTGGAAGAAGGTTTAGACTGCAGTGCCTCAGGGTTCTATCCTAGGACCATTGGTCTTCAACATGTTTATAAATTATGATGTGAAGGGAATCCATATCAGGTTTGTAGATGACAAAAAAAACTGGGAGGTGTGGTTAACACATTGAAAAATAGGATCAGAATTCAAAAGGATCTAGAAATTAATAAAATGAAATTCAATAGAGACAAATGCAAAAGTCTACATCTAGGCCACAAAAACCAAACCCACAGTTATAGGATGAGGGATACATGGCTCAGCAGTAGTACATGTGAAAAGGACTTTGGGATTCTTGTTGATCATAAGTTGAACATGGGCTAGCAGTGTGATGCAAAGAAAATAAATGCTATTTTAGACTGCATCAGTAGAGGGAATTCATGGGAAATGATGGTCCTACTATATTCTGCCTTGATCAGGCCTCATCTGGAGTACTGTGTTCAGTTCTCAGTGCCTCCTTTTAAGAATATAGACAAGATGGAGCAAGTCCAGAGAAGGGCAACAAGGATGACAAGAGATACGGAGAACAAAAGGTATGAAGAAAGGTTGAAGAAGCTGAGCATGTTCAGCCTGGGGAAGAGAAGGCAGTGTGTGTGTGTGTGTGTGTGTGTGTGTGTGTGAGGGATGGAGGGAGAGAGATTGAGAGAGAGAGAGAGAGAGAGAGAGAGATGACTGAACTCTTTAAACACCTCAGTGGCTGTCACAAAGAGGGCAGGCCTGTTGTTCTCTGCTGCTTCTGATGGTAGGACCAGCTCTAATGGTCTGAAGTTATAGGAACATTAGACTGAACATTAGAAGGAACTTTTTGACAGTCTAGTACTGGAACCAATTGCCTAGAGAGGAGGTGGGATCTTCTGCTCTGGAGGTCTTCAAAAAGAGGCTGGATAGTTACTTGCTGGGGATGCTTTAGGTGGAGATTCTGTACTTGATGGCCCATGAAGTCCTTTCTAACTCCATGATTCTTTGTCCATTTCCATACTACATCCCTATAACGCTATAGCAGTGGATTGTTACCAGTTCAGGAGTCATGCTTCTTCATGATGTCATTGCTATCCAGCTGCTATCCCGTCCCCAAGCATTGCCAAATCGCCATATTCTATTTCCAGAAAAAATCTGTTAGGAGCCTCATATAACGCTTCAATCCCATCAGCTGTCATAGTGCGGTACTGATATAGCACTTGATAGTGCTTCCTGTTATGGCGGATCCAGCAGTGGGCAGGCTGTGGGTGTGCCCAGCTCAACCCTCTCTCCGTGACTCCCATGGTGTGGTAACTTTCTATCACCTTTTCCTGTTTATTTTAAATATCTCCTCTGAGTCAAAACTTTTAATTTTTTAAATACATTTTAAACAGCATAGGGCAAAAGTGTAATAGTGTACTGGCATGTCATCTGTTACAACATTGCCGTGTTAGTACAGCTTCCAAAAAAAGATACCCCTCCTACCAAAAAAAAAATCACCGCCCAATCAGGGGCGGTGGGGCAGGGTGAAGACGGGGCACAGGAGTGGCCAAGGATGCTGCAATGTGGAAGGAACACCGGTGGCAATAATGCTACCCATCCACTTAAGGGGGAAGGGTGAGGAAAAGAGTGTCCCTAACACGACAGCATCATGTGAATGGCGATGCTGCCATTATAATGGTATAATGTGCTAATGGCCTCTAGTGTGGAAATGGCCTATGATTCTATGTCTCTGTTAGAAATGGATGACCTGAACACATGAGCTGACCAAAAAGTGATTGCACTTCCTTATATGCCTTCCTCATGGTTCTGGGTATGTCTCTGCAAGGCAGTTTTAGTAACAAAACCAGCAAAAACAGAGGATCCTGACTTTTTCCAGTCTGAAATCATGCGAGGAAGAAGATGTCCTTCTTTGCAAGAGACTCCATTTAGCCAACTGGGGAATAATGACTTCTTCATAACAGCCTTTTCCACACAGGATCATTACCACAGGTTACTATATTGTAGTGTCGTATTGTTCTGCACATGGGAGTGAAGTAGCTGTTACCCTGTTTTCTGGGGGTCCCAGGAAGGACACCGAAGTGCGCTCTCAATTACACAAGTTGGGGAAATTAGCAAAGAGCACAAGCCAGCAATACAAGAGGCAGGGCAACGGAGCAGAATCCTTTACCCAATGTCTACGGAGTCAGGCCGAGTCAAGGAGCAAACAGAATTGAAATAATAATTGTGGTTTTTATTAAAATACAGTCAAACAGTATATGCAGCACACTCACACAGATACCTATAGAAATAAAGGTTGGAGTGGGATAGAGGGATTCTTAAGAGGAGTTGTTGGTTTGAGTAATACTACACCTGTCCTGAAGCCCGGGTAGTCTGCAGCAGAAGTTTGGAGGTATGGAGTCTCAGTACGTGGGACTGAGGGGAAGGCTCGCCAAGCAAAGCAGCAGCAAGGCGGGATGGAGGTTAGGAGCGATCCAAAGAAGCTCTCAAAATCAGGGGTTTTTATAGGGGAAAATGTGGCCGTAGGCTAGTCTGTACTTGGGGAAAACAATGAGTTTTGGGCTGGAGACAAAGCCTCCGAAAGGTCAGAATTTAGCATGATTGAGTTAGGTCCAAATTGACAATAGAGTAGACAGTATGCAAATACAGAGTGCTTGACAGATGAGTATTCTTCTAATCAAGCTGCCTGCTTGGGGCAGGGAGTTCTTTGTAAGTAGCATGCATACATAATAGAGTACTTGCCTTTGAGGTCTCCTGAAGTGGCGTGACGGCTATTTCTGGCCAGCCTGTATTGTTTGGAATATTACAGCAATTAGCAGCCATGCCTGTCTGCGAGCTTGTCCAGGAGACCTCGCAGCACATGGAGAGGAATGGGTAAAGAAGGCCAAATGATTGATATCAAAGTGATATCTAATATCTCCCAAGTCCGGGCTAGAAACTACAGTTAACAAAGCCTTGCGTTATTTTCTGTCGTTCTGCATGGAATCTGCTGTTAATGTGCCTCCATGTGGTGGGAAAGCATGATATTTGAAAACCAGAAAAAAATCCAATTCACATTCCGACACTGAAGTAAATTCAGTTTTTTGCAGTGATGCAGAAATGTACATCCACACGAATGTGCATTGGTGGGCAGCAGAGGGTGGGCCGTAAGGCCGAAATATGTGGTACATAGTATGTACCTACATAGGTGTGCACAAACGGAACCACCCCAAACAAACAAACAAACAAACCAAAAACATCCAGTCATGGCTGCCGGGGTGGGGTGAGGTAAACCAGGGGTGTGGCCAGCGAGGAGGTGGTACGGATGCACGAACTTGCACTCCTCTTCAGGAAAATGCTTTAAATCAGGGAGTATGCAGGAAACAATGAAGGAAAACTGTGTTATTTAAATATGCCATAAAATGGTGCAAACCACTTCCCGCACCTCGTGTGGAAAAGGCCAATGTCTCATAACCTCTCCATCATGGCTCAGCTTGGTGACAGGGATGGGACTGTCTATTTTCCTGTCTCTTATCCATCTTACAGGCATCCTTTGGTAGGGCCTGCCCTATCACATGTAATAATTCAGCTGAAATCTGATTCCTGACCACTCCCTATGTTAGATTTCTTAAACCCCATGCTCTTCAGATATACTGGACTACAACTGCCATAATCCACACCCAGCACAGCCAAATTGTCTGAGGATGATGGAGGGCATAGTGTGCTGCATTTGGAGGATGTCTGGTTGAGGAAGGGTACAGCCCATGCCTTGAAGCTGAATTTATTTTTCAACAAATGCTTTATCTAAGATTTCCTTTTAAAGCTTCCTAGGGGGAAAAATTGCCATCAAATGTCTCAATAATTTTTTTTTTATTGCACAGGTCTTTCCATGCACTCTGTCCCCAATATTTAAACAAACTCCTCAGTTCAGTCATTCTTTCTATTTCCTTTTATGTGAATCTGTGCTCTATTGGAAGGGGCTCCTGCTGGGATTAATTTCACTGTATATTATTTCATATGGAGAGTACAAGGTGAAAGGCATTGAGAGCTTGTTTCTTTGTGCTGGTTTGTGCAGGGTCAGGAGAAAGTTACAAGGCTTAAAGTCATAACTACTTTCACAGGATTTGCTGCCCAGTGGCAGCGCCAACTTTATCAGGAAGGCTGAGTGTGAGAAGAAAAGGCCCCAGTCTGTCTGTCTGCCCCTTCCTCTCCTTCCTTCCTTCCTTCCTTCCTTCCTTCCTTCCTTCCTTCCTTCCTTCCTTCCGTGCCTTTGCATACTAGAAAAAGGGCATGGATCTATATATACCAAGGAATGCATGCGCAGAAAGAGAAGCATGCATACACTCTCAAAATACATGCACTCTCTGTCATGTATACACCATTATGAACATGTGTATGTATGTCTGCATGCGTGCAAGTATGTATGTATCCCAGTTTGGCTATCAGAGTTTTCTGCCACAGAATCCTTGGAATTTTAGTATGGTCGACTAAGTAGAGTCAGCTCGGGTTAGTACTTGGATGGGAGATCACCAACAAATACCAGGTGCTGTAGGATATACTGTAGTCAAAGGAATGGGCAAAACTACCTCTGAGTATTCCTTGCCTAAGAAAACCTCCCTTCACTCCCAGTCCTTAGCACAGAGCTTCTCAAGCTATTTGCTGTTGGGGAATGGCAATTTTTTTCCCCTCAGTGGGCCAATGGCTAGTGATGTACTTCTGCCCGTTATTGGTTCTGAGGGCTTTTTAAATGTTTTCTGTTGGTGTTTTCCCTTATCAAAGAATATATGCCAGTGTAATTGAGATTTACACTGGTGTAGGTCACCAGCAGAGTAAAGGCCTATGAATCTGGTAGCATATTAAGTTCACTCAGTTGCTGGAAAAGATGTAGAACCTTTTTCTTCAGTAGCATTCTCTTCTGTCAAAGCTGCTCCATGAATGAGAAGAAACTCTACACATCTTTGTACTTGCAGTACTTTCAATATATCATTTAATGTAGCCTGCAGGACATGTGCAGCCCCCAAGGCCATTGTTTGTAGTCCCAGGACCCCTCTTGGACTCCCTGATGTTCTCTCAGCTTAAAAAGAAATGCATGTGTGGACAGGGTACCAATTTCTATCCCTGCAACTCTCTGGTTCTGTTGTGTATATTGCAAGCCAGTTGTGGTTTTTGACTGTGTTTCTTGACATTTCCTTGCTTGCATTTTGGGCCTGGTGTAGCCCACAGTGGGTCATGAGAGGTGGAAATTGTCCTCTGTTCCCTGCTTGTACTTGCTTTAATGCAGGAGAGGCCAATTCTTCTTTTCATTCTTTGTACGAGTGGTTGGAGTAGTAGTAGTGGTAGTAGCTGTTGTTCTTCAAGTAATTTTTGACTTATGGCATCCTAATTATGTGTTTCTTGGCAAGATTTCTTTGGAAGGGATTTGCCTTTGATTTCCTTTGAGGCTGAGGGAGTGTAACTTGCCCAAGGTCACCCAGTGGGTTTCCATGTCCAAGTGGAGCTTCCAACCCTGCTCTCCAGAGATATGGTCCAATGCTCAAACCACTACACTCTGATGGCTTTCTTTCACATGAGCACTGTGTGCATATATGAAAAGCCACTCCATCATATTGTGGTCTACTAAGACCTCTAGATCCTCTTCACTTACTGCTTTCAAGTCAAGTGTCACCCATCCTATATCTCTACATTACATTTTTCCTGTCTAGATGTAGTATGTTTATCCCTGTTGGAATGTATTTTCTTTGTTTTGGCCCATATCTTTCAAGATTATTTTGAATTCTGATTCTGTCCCCTGGGGTGTTTGCTATTTCTCTCTAATTTGGTATCATCTGAAAATCTGACAGGCATGTCTTCTACATCTAAGTCCTTCTATTCTGTTGTCTAAGGCCCAGGACAGAACCTGAGCCACCCTACTAGTCTCTTCTGTCCAGCATGAAGAGCAATCACTGGTGAGCATTCTCGGGGTTTGAGCTGTCAACCAGTTACAGATCCACCTAACTGTAGCCCTGTCTAGTGAACACATCAAAGAAACAACTTCAGGGGCACCATGAGTGATAACGAATCAGTAGAAGTTCAACCATTTTTACCTTTTGCAGAGTATAGCAAGTTGCTTGACTACTCCAGGGCTGGGGAACCTCTTGTTCTCTGTCATTGGACTCCAATTCTACCCAGTGTCAAAGGATGATTAGATATGTGGACCAACAACATCTGGAAGGCCACAGGTCCCTGTTTCCACCCTACTTATTAGGACAAAAGATAGCTTTGCCCTTTCTTTTAACACCATTGGGCGAACTCTAGATTTGTGAGAGCTTCAAGGAGGAACACTGTTTTTCATTCTTCACAGGGTTCCATTGCCTGGTTAAATGATCTGTGAAATTTTTTTTTATTTTTTTTTATGTAATGAGCCAGATTATATGTTCTCTGGCCCCAGTACTGCATACTCTGGCTGGTATCTCCTCCCCAAAGATTCAGATTGGTCTTTCTGGCTCTTTTCAGATCTTTCCATCAGAGAACTAAGCTGGAGATCTTCTACGTTCAAAGTGAATGCTTTAGAACTGTGCATCCACATCTCAGCTAACGAGAAACAGCTCTAGGGAATCTGACAGTAGGATTCAGGTCACCATTTTAGCACAGGACAGAAAATGCTTTAAAATTGCTATCCAGTTGGTATTTTTTAAAAAAGTGAAAAATAAAATTCTGTTTTAGGATGAGCACAACTGGAAAAGAAACATGCCTATGTCAACATTTGCTACATCTTCAGTCAAAGATGAAGAAGGGCTCTGGAAGTGGAGAAAAAGCACAGTGCAGTTTCTAAGAAGTGGACATTTAGGAACAGGGTGGAATCTTTCAAAGTCCCTATCAAATCATGACAGCTAGCCAAAGATGTGTGAGCATCTTGAACCTCTTGTGCCACACTGTTTCTTCTTCTAGCATTTCAGGATCTGCAATGACAGGATGGCTGTTTCTTTTTCCAGTCATAGACTTCACATTTCTTAATAATTACCAAATTCTAGAGTGGGAGTTGGTGCTCTGTATGTGTATGTGTGTGTTTATGTGTGCAAATCAAGTTGTTTCCTCCTTTCATCATGTCCCTCAAACCACTAAGCCTGGCTTCAAAAAAAGGAGGAGGCTTCAAAGTGTCAAAAATGAAACTGTGTACCAATCTGGTCCAGCCAAGCAAGGCAGCCAGCCCCTCTCAAGTTACTGTTTGTGGCTGTCTGATCATTTCAGAGCCGCAGAACCAATTTCCTCCCCTTCCCTGAACTGATGCCATCACTCCATATATTTGGAGGCAGGTCACAGAGTCTACAGCATGCTTGGGATGCCTTCCAGAACTGCTGCTCTTCATTTTTGAAGCTAACTGCTGGGAGGAGGGAAGAAATAATAACAGAAGACATCACTGCAACTCAACAAGGGCTTGCAAAACTTTTTGGGGGCCAGGGGAGTAGCAGTAGGACTCAATGTTCTGGTTTGCTTGTTTTCTTGCTGTGTCATGGCATTGCACTTTGAAGAATGAGGATTGATTTCCTCAGATGTGCTTGAGACAGAAGACCATTGGATGTTCTTGGCAGCCATTCTATGCTGCCCATCTATTCTTCTTTATAGAATAAAATATTTATTTTATTTATTGCAGTTGGAGAGTTACTGTTAAAAGTAATGAGTGGCAGTTGTCATGCCAAAGTTCCCCAAGCAGTATTTACTTGTTGCTGCGATGTGCTTCCACGTTGACTCTGGCTATGGCCAGCCTGTCGTAGAGTTTTCTTAGCAAGACCTATTCAGAGGAGATTTGCCTTGCCTTCTTCTTAGACTTAGAAAGTGTGATTTACTCAGGGTCACCCAGTGAGTTTATATAGTTGAGCATGGATTTGAACTGTGGTTTCATGGAGTTGACTACATGGAACAACTACTAAAAAAAAGTCCCCCCCAAAGTGAAAAAAGTCCAAAGGCAGGATTACAACTGAATGTTAAGAAGACAAAAATAATGACCACAGGTAATTTACATAACATTAAAGTGAGTAACAAAGACCTAGAAATACAGTCATCCCTCCACATTGCTAGGGTTAGGGGCACAGGACCCCTGTGAAAGAGAAAAAAACATGAATAACGCTAGGCCCTCCCAAACTGTATTTAACACACAAAAAAGTATGATCACCATATTCAACTCATCATGGATTCCTTTGAGGCATCAGGGTTCCTTCACAAGGCAGAAGTGGCCGGCTGGTGGGGCTGACTGCCACCTCCACTGGTGCCCCACACCATTTTTAAGAGGAACTTACAAGCCTTGTTCGCAGTTTCTCAGTCTCATGAGGCTTGCAGTCCCTATTAAAAATCACATAGGGAGGCAGCAGAGGTGGCAGCAAATGATCCATGAATAATCAAATCCGCAAAAGTGGAACCCTCAATGTGGAGGGCTGACTGTAGTTAAAGAGTACATGTACCTTGGCTCAGTCATTAACCTAAGTGGAAACTGTAGTCCTGAAATCAGAAGAAGACTAAGGCTTGGAAAGACATTTATAAAGGAGCGAGCTAAGATCCTCAAATGTGAAGGCATATATCATTAAATACTGAAATCATAATCATCCAAGCCATAGTACTTCTGATTTCTGTGTATGGGTGTGAAAGTTGGACAGTGAACAAAGCTAACAAGAAGAAAATCAACTCATTTGAAATGTGCTACTGGAGCAGAGTTTTATGGATACCATGCACTGCTAAAAAGACGAATGAGTCTTACAGCAAATCAACTGTGGACTCTAATTAGAAGTGAAGATGACTAAACTGAGGCTGCCATATCTTGGAGATATCATGAAATGGTATCATTTATTGGAAGAGGTGATTATGCTTGGCACATTGGAAGGCAGCAGGAAAACAGGGAGACTGTACTACACATGAACTGATTCAATCAAGGAAGCCACAGCCCAGAGTTTGTAAGACCTGACCAGGGCAGTTAATGACTGAGGTGCTTCCAGGTCTTTCCTTCATAGGGTCACCATAGGTCCAAGTTGACTTGATGGTAAATAACAACAACAGCTCATGGAGTTCTAATTCAACATGCAAATAATTATATACAACACTGGCTAAGAATTTCTTGTCATGTGCCTTCAAGTTAACTCTGACTTAGGCAAATCTATCCTAGGGTTTTCTCAGCAAGGAAGTTTGCCATTGCTTTCCTTTAAGGCAGAGAGAGTGTAACTTGACGTAGGTCATCCTGTGGGTTTTCATGGCGGAGCAGAGATTTGAAACCTGGACTCCTGCAGTTCTATTCCATCACTCAAACCACAATACCATGTTGGCTTTTAACTTAGTTACTGTTTTTAATTAAAATTATTAAAAAGAAATTCTTTGCTATTTCTCAAAAGTCATTAAAATAAGTCATTTTAGTCACCTAAAATAAATCCGAATACTCCAAGCGACAAACCTTTGGTACACTCTTTCTTCCTTGCCAGCTCATTGTTGCCTGACCCAAAACAAGAAGCAGCAGTACAAGACATGAGACAAGCCAGCACTTGGACCATATGATATTCCTCCATTTCCCATTTAGTGAGGCCATACACCCTGTCCTTCTTTTAAATTTCAAATTTTTAAATTTTATTTATGACCCTGTTAATTACATGACTACTTTATCATTTAAATAGTTCACTTCATCATGGCAGTCTGTCTTCAGCACTCCACATAGTTTAGAAAATACTGCATCAAAATGCCACACGTGTTGATCGTGGGCCTTGGTCCAACATTAAGTCCAAAATGAAATATCTGAACAGGCCTGATGTTTCCGTAAGGTTGTCTTTTGTTGTTTTTCCTTATGCTAATCAAGATTTCGTTGTCAATCTTTCAGTGAGAACAGTCTGCAAAAGCTTATCCATCTAGTGCCGGTGAGATAGTCCTTCTCTTGTCTTTCAAGATCTTACTATTTCAGCTCTAGCAGCATCAATCAATTGAAATCATTTTTATATGTTAATCATGCATTTTTATGTCAATAAATGAGAGTATTAATAACATTTCTGAGAAAATAATATTTTGTCTTATTATTTAACTAGCTTAGAATCTTATTCCAAAATCCCATGACTGTAGGCAAAAGACCCACATATGTTCCAGAGTGCCTATGCCTCCACACTATCCCCCATATCTGTGTGAAATTATATCACTAATTTTTCTAGTTTAGCAGGTCTCTGAACAGTTTTCATTAGGAGTTCTTTGGAGACACCAGAAATTTAGTTATATGGTAGGGAGATTTAGTTTTTTTACCCAGTTCTCATCTGAAATTGATTTTGAAAAAGGTTTTATTACCAAATTAAACCTATAAATAACAAATAAAAAGGTTAATGCTATACTGCAAAGACAGTGAAGTCACTCCTCATTAAATTGTGGTCATAAGGTAATAATATTATTGTGTGTATGTCCATGTGACTTCAAGTTGCCCATCAACATGGCAACTCCATGAATTTCATAGGGTTTTATTAGGCAAGGAAAACTCAGAGGTGGTTTCCTTTCTCTGAAATACAGCCCACAGAATCTGGAATTCATTGGTGGTCTCGCATCCAAGTAAAAACCAGGGCTGACCCTGCTTAGTTTCCAAAATTAGACAGAACCTGGTGCCTTGGTTATTGAAAGGAATGATTGAAAAGCTCTGGCCTAAAGATCCAGTAACAATGAAAAGGTAACACATCACATAAGATAATGTATATGTGAACCCCCAAGTACAGTAGGAAGCTACCCCTGTCTCAGTTTATGAATTTTCCATTATTTCACAGCTCCCTTGTAAATGTTCCATGAATGCTTGCTTGAGTTTTTTTAAAAAAATTTATTGGTTGCTACATTCTCTTCCCAGATTGAATTGTTCTTTTTAAAAAAATAGAGTGGAGGGAAAAAAAGGCTATTTTCTTTTGTATTTCCAGCAGTGTGGATAGCAAAAGCAGGTTCTCCTGTTACCCTGATCACGCTTATTATTTCAACTGGAGGCATGCAGCTGCTGATGGTAGGAAGGTAGCTATATAAGCAGGCATGTGAAGCCATGCCACATTGGCAGCTTGGAATGGCAAGCCGAGCTGACAATGTTCTGGAAGGCGGTGCTGGGACATTTTCAAAAGGACACCTTGCATTCTGTTGCAAGCCCAGAAATAACCTGTTGGAATATGAGTTTTTTGTGAAAAAATCAACACCAGATCCTTCAGAAGACAACACAGTGGGTACACCAATTAGGAGTGACACGTAGACGTCTGTTGTTCTTGAGCTCATTGCAAAAGACAGACAGACAACCGCAGGGGTCTTAAAATAATGGTGCCTTTTATCATATGATTGGCAGCAAGGGGATGAGAAAAAGCAGCCATCTTAGCATAAACCCACAATTTATTTATTTACGGTATCTTTGTTATTACTGTAAAGGAAAATGCACTGAAACAAGAGAGAAAGATATCTGCCAGTTCAAACGACATGGATTTCTTGAGAGTTCTTCCGTGTTAATTTTTCATTTGGTGACTTTTGTGCTTTAGTCCTGCTTCCCTGAATCCACAGAAGTCCATCTGCCCCATCCTTTGCCTTCATTCTTTCTTTGATTTCTAAATGGATAAACCTAATGGATATTCCTTTCATCACCAGATTCATAGTCCCAGAGCTAAACTATATGCTACGTTAAATGTGGAGAATACACTTTCAGAACACTTTCACTTCTATGTTTAAGTTAGCATGTGGCCTTGATCTGAATTAGGTCCATCTCCCACAAGTTAAACCTACCTTTACTCTCATATGATTGCTAAAGAGAGGAGGAATATCCTCTATTGGCACCATATTAGCCTGACAAACACGTATGAGGCCTTTGTGCCTCAGATGCACTGTCAGGCTGTAGAGAGTTGACCATGTTCAGCAGCTGCCATAAGCCACAAGCCACAAGGGATTTCGCTTTAAGTGCTCCCACCACAAGGGCTCTGTCTCTGACCAGCCATTGAATGGATGGGACCGAACAGGATGCAACTCTACTGTAAGAGGATGAGAAAGGTTGTTCCCACATAATCATCTTTTCAAGTTACATTACCACAATTATTGCATTGCCCCTCATTCAAAAGTGAAAATCAAACTTCTCTTTTCCTCTCCCTCTCTCTCTCCCTCTCTCTCTCCCTTATTCATTGTTGTTGTGTGCCTTCAAGTCATATCCAACTTATGGCAACCCTAAGGGGAACCTATCATGGGGTTTTCTGGGCACAGAGAGTATGTGATGCACCCAACGTCACCTAGTGGGCTTCCATGGCTAAGTGGAGAATTGAACTCTGGTGCTCAGACCACACCACCACATTGGCTCTTACTCACTCTTACTGTCTTTCAAAAAAGAGGCAAACTGGAACATTTCTTTAGCCATTTCCGCACTAGACTGTTATAGCACTATTATTCCACTTTCAACATCCTATGGAATCCTGGGGTTTGTGGTTTCGGGAGGGGCCAGGTGGCCCCTCGTGGAACCGCAAACCCCAAGATTCTGTAGGATGTTGAAAGTGGAATAATAGTGCTCTAACAGTCTAGTGCGGAAATGGCCCCCATCAACCCCAGTGATATGTTAATCCCAATGCTTAAGTTTATCGGGGAGAGGACCTTGTCCAAATATCTCAGGTATATTATGGCTCAACAAAGGAGAAAGCCACCTTTGTTTTTGGTTCCTTGTCTGTGGAATACCTCCATCCAGTGGTGCAATTGCTGCCAGCATGGTAATTATTTTGGTGCCTGCTCAAACTCTTTGGTTGACTCAGACACTTTAACTGGATGAATTTGTCTGTTTTACTCTGTCTGCTGCCTGAGAGAGAGAGTTTATGGTGATGGTATGTTTTTATGGCTGTTGTTAACTGCAGTCATTTGACTTTGACTTATGGTGACCGTATGAATGAGAATACTCCTAGTCATGCTGCTATCAACAGCTCTGCTCAGGTCTTGCAAACTCAGGGCTGTGGCTTCCTTGGTAGAGTCTCTCCACACATAATGCAATTTTCCTCTTTCCCTACTGCCTTCTACCTTTCCTAGCATTACTGTCTTTTCTAATGAGCAATGCTGTCTCATGATATGGCCATTTTTGACAGCCTCACTTTAGTTATCTTTCCTTCCGGTTGTACTCATTCCCTCATTTGTCTTTTTGGCAGTCTGTGGTGTCCACAGAACTATCCTCCAGCACAACATTTCAAAATGAGTTGATTTGTTTCCTATCAGCTTTCTTTGCTGCCCAGCTTTCACAATCATATATAGAAATCAGAAACATGATGGCACAGACAATCCTGACTTTGGTGTTTTACAGTATTGTGTATCATTTTAATCATACTTATACGCTGCCCTTTTATCCACAAAGATGAAGGGAAGTTTAGAAATGGTTTTGTCTCTCTATCCCTCCCTCCTTCCATCCATCCCAGTAAGTGCCACTGAAGTCACCATTACACTTCAATCAGCTTCCTAAACAGTTTGTCTCTTCTTGGTGACATCTCAGATGTTGCATGGCCTTTTGCTACTGTGTTCTTGCTATTTCCTTGTCATGCCTCTACAAGCGGATACCAGGAAGGTATCAGCAACTTTGATCAGAAAGAGAATTTGTCCAGAAAATATGGTGGTAAGCATAGTCAGAGCAGGAAGTGCCAACTGTCTGTTGGGTGGCTAGACGTTGGCAGGTATGTGCAGGCAGCCCACTGTTCTGTTAAGTCTATTCAAACACAGAAAGCAAATAAATAATAGAGCAAACAAGTGATCCTTCAAACTGTCCAGACAGTACCAAAGCAGGCAATGGTTAACTATTTCTGCAAAAGCCGAGATGCAGACAGGTTCTGTGCAGAGGCAAGAACTGAACAATTGCAAAGCTAAATAAATACGTTTTCCATTGTAGTTGGTGGTCTATCCAATCTCATTATGAGTCTCTCTCTCTTTTTATTGTTGTGAACAAACAAGTAAACAAAGACACTGAGGGACTCAGCTGCACATGAAAAATTTACATTGCATGTTTTTATGAATTTTTTTTTTTATAAAATACTAAATATCAAAATCCTATTAAATATTTATAAAGAAAGTTTTCAAAATTAAGGAAGGAAAAAGTGGCTTGAAGTCTTCTGAGGTCATTAAAATTTTATGCTGTTGTGCTCAGGAATGGTTAAAAAAAACCCCACCACCATGAAATAAAGAATGTTGGACTGTAAATATTTCGTTGAATGTTTATCTGGTGTTCATGAGGTGTGTATTTATGAAGTGGCTAAGGGAAATTACATATGAAGGGAGTAGACTATTTTCTAGCTGTTGTATTTGAGGAGAGATGGAGGACATAGAAAAACTATTCTCATTACTAAAAGAAGAAGACAACAGTATTCTTCTTTCAAAAGGGGAGTATAGCCTTCCAAGGCCTCTACAGTAGAGATGTAAACTGGTTAAACTTCATGGCACCTTAGTTCAATGGTGGAACACATGCTTTGCCTACAGAAAGTGCCAGCTTTAATCCCTGCCTTGTGTAAAAATATATCTGTAAAATAAACACATTTTATTTTCCAAGGAAAATTAAAAAAACAAACACCATGTTTAGCACATGGATAGCAGATGAGACAGGCAGACAAGTCACCTATTTGTCTCTAGAGTGACATGTGCTTTAACTCAAATTAACTTGTTGTCTGTATTGCTGTATCTGCATCTATACATATAAACTAACATATGCAAATATGTTGCGAATATCTCTTCTTTCCTCTTTTCTGGTCATGAATGAGGAACCAGCATGTAATAGTGGCTGAGCCAGCATGATGGAGTGGTTTGAATGTTGCTCTACGACCCTGGAAACCAGGGTTTGAATCTCCACTCAGCCTTGGAACACCACTGCATTACCTTGGGCAAGTCACACTCTCCCAGCCTTAGGGGAAGACACTGGCAAATCACAGCTAAATAAATCTTGCCAAGGAAACACCATGATAAGTTTGTCTTAGGGGTGCCATAAGTCAAAAATGACTTGAAGGCACACAACAGCAACAACAACAACAACAACAACAACAAACACTTTTAACAAGTGTTAAAAGAAAACTAATAAGCCAATGTTCTATTACAATGCAAGGGGGAAGGGAGGATGGGAGAGAAGAGAGAACATGAAGGCACAGTGTTAACTCTTGATCTAATAAGCTTTGGTTTTAAAATAGCAGTGCTACAGATTTGGGCTAGAATTCTATCAGAGTGGTATGCTAGCAGTTGCACTCTTTCTAGGGTCATGCAGTGGTAGCAAAGGAAGGCAGGCAAAATCCACAGGCTCGGAACAGCCTATTTTTCTAGTATCTCACTTCCTTCATGGCAACTAGAGCAGATAATTGTTTAATTGTTTGTAATTACTTAGAAAGCAATGCCATAATCGCTAAAACCCAGCCTGGATTTCTCAAAAATAAGTCATGCCAGACAAATCTTATCTCTTTTTATGATAGGGTTACAAGCTTGATAGATGAAGGGAATGCTGTAGACATAGCATATCTTGACCCCAGTAAGGCCTTTGACAAAGTTCTCCATGACATTCTTGCAAAGAAACTAGTAAAATGCAGGCTGGACAGGGCTACTGTTAGGTGGATTTGGAACTGGTTGACCGATCGAACCCAAAGGGTGATCACAAATGGCTGCTTTTCGTCCTGGAGAGAAGGGACTAGTGGGATGCCGCAGGGTTCTGTCCTAGGACTAGTGCTATTCAACATCTTTATCAATGACTTGGATGAAGGAACGGAGGGTATGCTGATCAAATTTGCAGATGACATCAAATTGGGAGGGGTTGCTAATACCCCAGAGGACAGGATCAAAATTCAAAATGATCTGGATAGATTGGAGAGCTGGGCCAAAGCTAACAAAATGAATTTCAACAGAGAGAAATGTAAGGTCCTGCACTTAGGCCAAAAAGAAAGAAAGAAAAAAAAAAGGAATGTACAAATATAGGATGGGGGTGTGGCTGGATAGCAGTACATATGAAAGGGATCTACAAGTCTTGGTAGATCACTAGCTGAACATGACTCAGCAGTGTGATGTGGCAGCCAAGAAAGCCAACGTGATTCTTGGTTGCATCAATAGGAGCATGGTGTCTTGATCGAGGGAGGTTAATGCACTCTATTGTGCATTGGTTAGGCCTCGTTTGGAATACTGTGTCCAGTTCTGGGCACCTCAATTCAAGAAGGATATTGACAAGCTGGAGTAAGTTCAGGGGAGGGTGACCAAAATGGTGGGTCTGGAAGCCATGCCCTATGAGGAACGGCTTAGGAAGCTGGGTATGTTTAGTCTGCAGAAGAGAAGGTTGAGAGAGGACATGATAGCCATGTTTAAATATTTGAAGGGATGTCATGTTGAGGAGGGAGTGAGCATGTTCTCTGCTGCTCCAGAAACTAGGACAAGGAGCAATGGATTCAAGCTGCAGGAAAGGAGATTCCACTTGAACCTCAGGAAGAACTTCCTGATGGTCAGAGCTGTCTGGCAGTGGAATATGCTGCTTTGGAGTGTGGTAGAGTCTCCTTCTTTGGAGGTTTTTAAGTAGAGGCTGGATGGCCATCTGTTGGGAGTGGTTTGATGTGTGTTCCTGCATAGCAGGGGGTTGGACTCAATGGCCCCTGGGGTCTCTTCCAAGTCTATGATTCTGTGATTCTATGAACTGTGCCTTCCACCTTTTCCCTCTTGCCCCAACTGCTTACACTGATGGAGTTAGTTCACCTAGCAAATTCTTGTCTTTGGTTTGGAGGTAGAGATCTCCATTAAATTCAATGGAACTTTCTCGCAGATCTTACGTATACAGGATTGAAACCTGACATTTCTTAACTAGCCTTACATAAATGTTTGTGTGCAGTGTGCATGCGTGTGAATGTGTGTGATAGACAGTATTTATCCATATGTAGAAAATGGTCTCTCACCAGGGGATCTCATTTCACCAAGTGAAGTGTTGTCTTCATTATCCACCAACAGGCAATTGGTCCTGTGATATGGAAATCCCTATGGTTGTGCATAGGATCAGTCAAATCTTTTCCATATTAATGCTAGGATGCCAGAAGCAGACACAGTAAGGCCAGAACAGAAATTCAGTGTGCATCTGCACTATCCAGGGGTAGCAACTTCATCCCACTGTAGCTGTCATGGCTCCAGTCTGATAGAGACCTAAGAGCTGTAATTTACCTGAAACAGAGTGCTCTGCTAGAGAGTGCTAGTAGTGCTGTAGTTCAGGGGGAGAGGACTATAGCTCTCAAGCAGAGAATACTGAGTACCTTTTCAAGCTACAGATCCCAGGATTACATAGGACAAAACTGTTGCAGTTAAAGTGGAGGTGCTGTCCAGAACTCAATACGCAATGCAATGGCAAGTGGGCAAACGGAAGCTTACTGGCAAAAGCCAGATTTCCTTAGCATTTGAGATCCCAGTAGTGGTTTGGGCATGTTCACACATTCCTAGCCCCAGAAAACCCCATGATAGGTTCATCTTAGGCCCTTTTCACACCTTACCTTTGTCGCGGCAGTGGGGAGCGGCGCTCACGTGAGCAGCCATTTGCGCGAGCCGCTCACGGCAGCCCTTCTGCCTCCCGCAGCGGCTTGCCAGTTGTGCGACCGTCGCGCTAGCGCCCTGCCCCTTCCTTTCGCAGCGCAGCCTGGGAGCTGTAGGCTGCGCTGGGGGAGGAAGCGCGACCGGGCTGGCTTGTTTGGTGCACCGCACGCACGTAAGTGTGCGAGGGCCCCATGAGCATTGTGTGACCACGCAGTATTTTTGGCTTAGAGCCAAAAATAAAAAAATGTGTGTGCAGCCTGCTTTAGGTTTGTGAGTGTTGTGTGAGTGGGAGTGCGTCGTACGGACCGACGCTCCCATTCATGCGATGCTCAAGGGACCCTTGCACACAAAAAAAAACCTGCGTGTGAAAAGGGCCTTAGACTCATCATAAGTCAGAAATGACTTGAAGGCACACAACAACAACAAGTGGCTGAATATAGCTTCACTGATTGCCTAGTGACATACTGGCTGATTGGAATGCCCAAATTCCTATAGTAATCTTATTCAAACAACTTTTCTCCATTTGTCAGAATTTTGCCTAACGTGATTGGCAATTTGTTTCTTTTTAAGATAAATTAATTGGGGAGGAGGGAGTTTGCATATATAAAGAGTCACTTCACTTAAATCTGATAATTCCACCAGCAAAATGTGGCACATATACGTGGGGAGGAATTGTTGCATGTCATCCTCAAGTTGGAAATCTACTTTTGAAATTCTGTCTCTTTGCTCGCTGCAGTCGACAGAGCTGTGGGGAATCAGTTCTCTGCATTTTGTTAGTTAGTAATTACATTATTCATATTTTATTTATTTCCTCAAAAGAAACAAGTAATTATTACACAATCCGTCTCTGTGCCCCCCCCAACACCACTTTGGAAGAATTATCAATTATAATCTTGAAGATTGTCCCCAAGTCAGACTTCAAATATGTCTCATTACAGATTTTTTTTCTTAAGGAAGTGTGGTGGAAAAAACAAAGAACTGCTGTGCCGTTGTCTTTTACTTCTCTTTAATGTCGGGTTCAGAAGTAATGATGGTGGGAACAATCAACCTTCAAGTCTCTGTTTTCCTGTGTTTACTCATTAAACATGAGAACCAGGTGCTCTCATGGGGAGAAAAGCTCATTGTAACATTGGCTTGAGATATCAAAAAAGCCTTTCACCTTTCACTAACAAGCCTTGCTTCACAGGCAAGGAGCTGAGATAAACAGAGGAATAAATAAAGGAAGGGCCTGCTTTCAGATGAAATGGCAGGGCCCAATCCTGTAAACAAATATTTCTGGTAGTGGTGGTGGGAGGCTTGGAGGTGGGAGAGAAAGCTTTCCTTCCTGAGCGAAGGAAATTGATTGTACGCAGGGAAACTCTGCCTGATATCAAGACACAGAGGTGATGCCTAGGCTTTGCCATTTTGTTCTATTTTCTGGGAGGCACTCTGGCTTTAACTTAGTGGTGTCCTTCAGCAGGTTGGCACCTGTTCACCAGAACCAGTTGTTAAAATAGTTAAAAGTACTGGAAGCTGGGAAGGTTAAAAGGGAGGCCAGGAGTAGCAAAGGGAAGGGATGGGGAGGCAAGAAGATAAGAGGCAAAGGAGGACTGGAGCCATGGAGGAGAGCTGGGGATGGGAAGTGGTCATCAATTATTTTGGACCACTGCTTTAGCTCCAGTGCCTGTCCCCAGCAGGGGTAAAACTGGACCCAAGGCTCAGCTCCAATATCATGCCACGTCTGTGTGATACAGGAACACCAGAGCACATCTGAGTTTATAGAACAGGGGTGTGTGGAATGTGTGCTTCTCCAGACTTTATTAGGAACAGGGATGCGTGGAATGTGTGCTTCTCCAAACTTTATTAGGAATGCAGTTCCCATTATCTCCCACTACTGGCTGATGGGTGTTGTAATCTGACAACATCTGGGGAGATGCATGCCTCACCTCTTCCCTAGTGTGAAGGGTGGCTTTCTCTCCAGAAAGGTAGGCTGACCAAAACAAAAAAGGCCAAAGTTATTGAATGTATTATTGAATGTAAAAAAAAAAAAAAAAAATGTAGAAGAGGGGATTTTGGTAGGTGCAGCTGGTCCCAAAAAAATGGGGGGGAGATGTTGATAACCAAATCCTTTCTTCCATGCAGTTATCAAAAATTAAAGACAGACAAACTAGACTTTTTCCTCTAGTCCTCATATTTGTTCACATGCACATCTGTTCCATTCTGTTTTTACATTCATCTGCAAATTTTCTTTTTGATGTGCATGAAAAGATCAGTTTAAACACATATTTCAGCATTGTGTCAGTGTCACAGTGCAAATTCCAGTAGAAAGCTAGGTTCCAGGTAGGCATTTTAGTCCAACAGGTACGATTCAGGTTCTTCCATTCATAGCAGCACATACAAGGAATACTGTGCTCAAGTGTTCCTATTTAAGAGGAACCCAGGTCTGCTTTGAATCTTGCTGCACGGGAACCTATAATAAACTGCATGTAAGTTTGATATGGTTCTCTATATGAAAGTGATTTCTGAAGGAAAAGTGCAATGTGAGAAGTAGCCTAGTGGAATCCTGAAAGCTGCTTCTTTCAAGTAAGGGAAAATCTGAAGTCTGTAGTCTGGCATGGGCAATGTTGGCTATAATCTGGGAAGTGGGGGCAAAATTTCACTCCCAGAGCTCAGTGGACATGAAAATTCACAAAACTACAAAAAACTAGTGGTGGTGGGGATGGGGCCGTGCTAAATTCTTTGAAAAAAATACATGTATTGGAGACCTTCCAATATGGGGTGAAACTCCTTCTTGCTAGAAATCTTTCCAGTGCAGAGGGCATTGGGGGATTCCAGCGGGGCTGGTGTTATACAAGTGGCTTGGGAACCTGTGGGTCATATTTTGCCCTGCTGCAATGCCTTTCATGTGAAAGAATTTTACTGTACACAGATGCATAAAATAGATACTTCATCCAATGTGACATATGCCATCTTATGTCTGCAATGTCCCTTTGCACTTACTTTGGCCAAACAGGATAATCTCTACACAAGAGGATTAATGGACATAAATCTGGCATTACAAATGGCAATACCCAAAAATTAGTTGCAGAATGTTTCAACCTTGGACATATAGTAAGGGAATTACAGGTTATGGTCCTTGAACAAGGAAATTAGAGAGGAAGCGTAGAAAGAGAAACAGCTGAATTGAATCACATTCATATATTCCAATCCATTAGCACAGATAAGAAAACAGACAATGGCTTCATGTCACACTACATATATTAATACAGGAGTCCTTGCTACTGCATATGAAACAAAAGGAATCTTCTCAGAGAGAAAGAGGGAAGGTTTTGAACTCAGGGAAACTGACTAACTGACCACTGTAAAGATCTGAAATGCCTGTATCACCTTATGCAGCCCTTTGAAAATGTAGGGCAAAGACATGATTTCCATCTTTCTGGATCCGATTACATTCCATCTCACTTCTACAAATGTAAAAATTTATTTTATACCCAAGGTCTTAATATTGTGTGCTACTGCATCTGAAGAAGTAGGTTTATATCCACAAAAGCTCATACTGAAATAAAAATCAGTTAGTCTTAAAGATGTTGCCATACCCTCTCCCTTTCTCCTTTTCATGAAGAAAATATAAGTGTGTGTGATGATCACACACGACAACCTATATGTACGTTGTCCCTCTCTACCTACCTCAGTGTTTGCCATATAGCAAAAGTGTACAGGGCAAGGAACCATTCAGCATGTAATGTGTCCCCGAATGTCTTGATATACTTTGGATTACTGAGCTTTGTTTCTTGTGGAACACCATAATTTGGTATGACAGCCTTTGTTTTCTTTTGCAGTAGAAGAAGCTCAAAATGAGGGAACTGGCCCACATTGACTTATCTACTGAGGGATCCACACACATTTGCTATCCACAGTTTATTCTGGGATATATTCTTGGATAGGTACTTCACTCAGAGCACATGCCAGGCCTTTTGGGTTGTACAGTCACTGTGCATGAACCGACCAATACATCACATAACACTCAAATTTGTTTATTTATTCTATCTCTAGACTGACTTCCATAGTTCCCCTCTTTCTCTCCTCATCCTATCTAGCCCTTCATATTTAAGGCAAGGTGGTTGCTCCAGAGTCCCCGGCTTGAGTTAGTTTTGTCTTGTCTGGCTGTTTCCTCTGTTTTTCTTCCTTCAAATGTCATTATCAAGATGTCCTTCAGGTTCTTCTTCCTTAGTTTCCCCCATCCCTTCATCTCTCTTTCATCTAGTTCTCTGCCCACTAGCTACTCTTGCGGGACCTCCATCTGTGTAAGGTTTTGATTTCAGGCATGTGTTGACAACTTCTTCTTCTTTCACAGTAGCTTGACTGAAAACCATTTCCTTCCTTGAGCAAACTGAACGTTCTGTGCCCCACCAGCTCAGCCAATGAGAAGTTTCATCGTAAATGGAAATGTAATAAAGACCGTAGGAAGTGTTCACTTATAGCTGTTTTGGCTGAACTTTCTCATGGTAGATCAAATGAGAGGACCTTTATGGTACCTTCCACCTGTCAACAATTTTAAAAATATCTTTTAAACATGCTTTAACTTGTTAATCATATTAAGTATGGCTGGAATTCACAATTGCAATTACAAATGGCTAACCTAGAATTACACATTCATAACTGATTCATATTCAAGATCCCTATGTATTCAATGGTGTAAGGAATATATAGGGATTATAAAAGTCCTCCAACCTTGATTTAGTGGGCATCAGTTGCTTTGAGAGATGGGGGTCTGTTCTACTGTTGATCGGGGTGCAGCAGACTGACATTTCTATTGGATCTTGGAAGCTAAGCAGGGTCAGCCCTAGCTAGTACTTGGAGGAGAGATTTCCAATAAATACTAAGTGCTGTAGGCTATATTTCAGAGGAATGAACTGGCAAAACCACCTCTTAGTATTCCTTGCCTTAAAAAAAATCTCATGAAATGCATTGAGTCTTCATAAGTCGTTAAGTCAACAGACAACTTGAAGGCACATAGACACAAATGATTAACACAAATTGTTTCAAACTGTTTTAACTTGTCTGCATTGGTTTTACTAGCCCTGAGATCTTTTGATATAGGGTAGGATTGAAATATTTCAATAAATGAATACCTATGTTGCAGTATCTGTGCTCAAAGCAACTGCAATAAGAATGGCAGAGCACTTAATGTAAAATATAAAAACATAGTAACTGGGAGCTGATTGTACAAATTTCATGGCCTGGGTTCCTCTAGGGCATATGGTTCTTTAAATATCCTCTGGGAAGGTAGCAACAAGGAGTGAGGAGGAAAGGTGCCCAAGTTGCATTCCTCTTTTGAATGGGTGGTGTTTTCAGGAATCACACAGGAAAAAAAAGAGAGATGTTTCCCAGTGTGCAGTGGATTTATTTTTTACTTTGAAACAAGCCCAACATGTTTTGGCCTACATACAGTTGGCCTTGCACATTCACTAGGGTTAGGGGCTCCCAACCCCTACAAAAGTTGAAAGAACAGAAATATCAAAATTTATCTGTCTGGGGTGCGAGTGGGGCAAGGCATGGGGGGGAATAGACACCCAGGGTGAGGGAAAGGGGGTGGGTCAGCATGGTGGCCCTGGACTTCCTTTCTGTTGTCCATCTCTTTCCTGGAATATGGTAGGGCACCAGGAGAGGGTTTGTGGTGCTGAGAAATTGGGCTGTGGGCTGTCCTTAGCTGGCCAGACAGCCCACTGTCTGGCTGGTGGAGGAGGAAAAAGACCAGAGGTGGGTTTTTAAAGGGTCTTGCGGATTGATTGGAGCCACCAAGATGGAAGGTTCCCTGGAAAAGGAGCAGCTGAAGTGGAGAGCAGAGCAGGGGTTGGAAAAACTTGCAAATAATCACATCCATGAAAATCAACCCCAGAAATGTGGAGGGCTCAATGCCCTTCTTCACAGGCAATGTGCTTTATCCAGCAGCAGAAATTTCTGGAGCAAAAAATCTCATTTCATCTGCTAGAGATATCTCCCCCTTTTTCCTGTGGATTTCATCAGCTGCTCTCCAGTATTTGCCATTTCTGGCACTGGTAGGTGGTCTTTGAGCCCCCTGGGCTTGGGCTCCCCCTTTTTCCACCACTTACTTTTTTCCCCAGAGGGCTGTCCCTTATGCTTTTTGCTGATGCCCTTTTGGACCATTTGTGAGGACATCCTGTTCCTTTTCTAAGCCACTTTCTTAGCACTTCATTCTTTAGTGTTTTCTCTTCCTTCCTCCGAACCAAAATGAAACAAAACAAAAGCTATTGTGGTGGTGGTGGGGAAACACCTCTTAATGGGAGAGAGCATATTGGGAAATCTATAACAATATGGTTGGCATGTTTTGTGTCATTAGTTTTTTTGTGCTTTCTGAAGACTTCCCTCTTTTCTTCATCATTTCTGTTTCAGTGCTGGTTTTTATGGTTAACCTTGTTCCTGTTGTTAGTACAGAGAGATTTTTTTCCTTTTTCCTCCTCCAGTGTGGCACTTCTGTAATGTTTTTGTTCTTTGTTCTAGTTCTCTCTCCCTTTGAGGTTCCCTCTGATGTTGAGTCAGCGGCGTGTTTTTGATACATTCTTCCCTGGCACGTGCATCCTCTCTCCAGGTATCAAAACCCAGAGCTGTGGTTATTGGAGGGACACTTGTTAAGAGACATGGCCATCGGCTTGTGTTGCTCTGCCACCATGGCAGTGGCCACCTGAGTCAACAAATGACCGGCTTTGGAACAAAGAAAGAACAGACCTGCGCTTTCAGCCTTTTGCATTTTCAGTTTGGCTGCAGCACACAACAAGGACTCTGTGCCGTGGACCGGGAGGAGCAGGTGTGTGACCGGGAGAGCACTTGAAAAGGCATGCTGACTTATGTGTTGTTTAGAGCATGAAAGGGATTTTTCTTTCTTTCTTTCCGCCTTTGTCTTTGAGGTCGGGGTCATAAGAACAAACATAAGAAGAGCCCTGCCAGATCAGACCAATGGTCCATCCAATTCAGCATCCTGTTTCCCACAGTGGCCAACCAGATGTCTCCATGAGGCACCCAAGGAGGGCTGACCTGGCCCATTGTTTGTCCCAAGCACCTGGTGTACAGGTGGGTTCTGCCTCTGAACATGGAGGCTACGCTTAGCCAGAACTTGAGAAAGATACCATTTTTGGACTACAGTTTCCAGAACAGTACCTCCCACCACTACCACCCAAGGGCATGCTCACTGGGTTCTAGGAGCTGTAATCCTGAAATGTAATGTCTTCTGGCTCATCATTTTTCTACCACCATGGCTGACTGCTGCATGTAGGCCTATTCTTCACAAACACATGGCTTGCTAATTCATTCATTCATTTTTGCAGAGCTGACTAAGCCACTGCCTGTCACCACTATGTCTTAAGACACTAAACACACTTAATTGAGCATCATGGGCAAGGAGTACTCTCCTCCCTAAGCCAATCTACTGCCTAGCAGTTTTGTTGGTGAAACTGATTTTAATATAATGAAAAAAGGAGAGGGGAAATCTTTTCTATGCATTTGCTCCATGACCTTTATAATTCAATAGATGTCTTGTTTGATTCCAGGGACAATTCATCAGACTCTGCCTCTGAATATAGAGGCTCCATTTAATGCTATGGCTCCTCACCGTTAACAGACTTGTCCTCTAAATCACCATGAAATTGTACAATGCATACAACAATAGGCAAGTCTGTCTGTTTCACTTTCTTCTACATTTTAATTTTGCAAATTTTTGTAAATTCTGACCCTCAAGTGAACTGAGACTAAGGCCATTTCTGCCCTACACTTTTATAGTGTATAACTAAATGTTTCTAACCTGTTGGCCATTGTACCCTAGAGCAGATCATTAAACAGTTAGTTTGTAATTACTTAGAAAGCAATGCCATAATCACTAAAAGTCAACACAGGTTTCTCAAAAACAAGTCATGTCAGACTAATCTTATCTCTTTTTATGATAGGGTTACAAGCTTGATAGATGAAGGGAATGCTGTGGACGTAGCATACCTTGATTTCAGTAAGGCCTTTGACAAAGTTCCCCATGACATTCTTGCAAAGAAGCTAGAAAAATGCAGGCGGGGCAGTGCTACTGTTAGGTGGATTTGTAATTGGTTGATGGACCAAACCCAAAGTGTGCTCACTAATGGCTGCTTTTCATCCTGGAGAGAAGGGACTAGTGAGGTGGCACAGGGTTCTGTCCTGGGCCCAGTGCTATTCAACATCTTCATCAATGACTTGGATGAAGGAATAGAGAGTATGCTGATCAAATTTGCAGATGACACCAAACTGGGAGGGGTTGCTAATACTCCAGAGGATAGGATCAAAATTCAAAATGACCTTGACAGATTGGAGAGCTGGGCCAAAGTTAACAAAATGAGTTTTAGGCAGAAAAAAATGAAATGTACAAATATAGAATAGGGGACACATGGCTGGATAACAGTACATGTGAAAGGAATCTAGGAGTCTTGGTGGACCACAAGCTGAACATGAGTCAGCAGTGTGATGTGGCAGCCAAGAAAGCCAATGTGATTCTTGGTTGCATCAATAGGATTATGGTGTCTAGATCAAAGGAGGTAATGATACCACACTATTCTGCATTGGTTAGACCTCATCTGAAATACTGTGTCCAGTTCTGGGCACCTCAATTCAAGAAGGATATCGACAAGCTGGAACGTGTCTAGAGGAGGACGACCAAAATGGTGAAGGGTCTGGAAGCCATGCCCTATAAGGAGCAGCTTAGGAAGCTGGATATGTTTAATCTGCAGAAAAGGAGGTTAAGAGGGAACATGATAGCCATGCTTAAATATTTGAAGGATGTCATGTTGAGGAGGGAGTGGGCTTGTTTTCTGCTGCTTGAGAGACTAGGACAAGGAGCAATGGATTCAAGCTGCAGGAAAGGAGATTCCACTTGAACCTCAGGAAGAAATTCCTGATGGTCAGAGCTGTCCAGCAGTGGAATATGCTGTCTTGGAGTGTGGTGGAGTCTCCTTCTTTGGAAGTTTTTAAGCAGAGGCTGGATGGCCATCCGTTGGGAGTGGTTTGATGTATGTTCCTGCATAGCAGGGGGTTGGACTCGATGACCCCTGGGGTCTCTTCGAACTCTATGATTCTGTGATTCAAAGCTGTTGCAGAAGGAGGTATTCTGTACTTCCTTCTGTAATAACACCCTATCCCATATGAAACCTCACCTGAGAGTGTTAGAATACATCCCAACAGTCAGTTATTACCTGGTGGAGGCATCAAGGCAGTTTTGTAGAAGGAAGAAGAAAAGCATCACCCTGCTAAACTTTCAGTAGATTCACTTGAGGCTTAGGGAGCTGGGTATATTCAGTCTGCAGACATGATAGCCATGTTTAAATATTTGAAAGGATGTCATATCAATGAGGGAACAGGCTTGTTTTCCAGAGACTAGGACAAGGAGCAATGGATTCAAACTACAGGAAAAGAGATTCCACCTAAACCTCAGGAAGAAGTTCCTCATGGTCAGAGCTGTCTGGCAATGGAATATGCTGCCCCAGAGTGTGGTGGAGTCTCCTTCTTTGGAGGTTTTTGAGCAGACGCTGGATGGCTGTCTGTTGGGAGTGCTTTGATGTGGGTTCCTACATGGCAGGGGGTTTGACTGGATGGCCTCTGTGGTCTCTTCCAGCTCTATGATTCTATGATTCTAACATGGCCAGCTCCTTCAACCTCTCCTTATATGTTTTGTTCTCCATACAGTAGAGTCCCAGTTATCCGACGCTCGGTAATCCGACACTCCGGATTAACCGATGTCGCGATGGCCTGGGGGCGTGGCTGTGGGCATTTCCGCACCCCAGACACGCCCCCAGGCCCGCCCCGACACGCCCCCGACACGCCCCAAAATGGCGGCCGCCACGGGAGTCCGGGTAATCCGACTTTTTCAGTTATCTGAGGTTGCGGCCGCCTGTTTGCGTCAGATAACTGGTACTCTACTGTACTTCATATTATCCTTGTTGCCCTTCTCTCAACCTGCTCCAACTTGTCTACAACATTACTAAACTGAAATGCCCAGAACTGAACACAGTACTCCAAATGAGGCCTGACCAAGAAAGAATATAGTGAGATTATTATTTTCCTGAGTTTGTAAACTATATTTCTATTAATTCAGGCTAAGATAGCATTTGCCTACTTTGATGCAGTATCATACTGCTGGCTCATGTTCAACTTATGATCAACAATAATCCCAAGGTCTTTTTCACAGGTAGTACTGCTGAGCCACATATCCCTCATCCTATACCTGTCCATTTGATTTTCATGGTCTAAATGTAGAACTTTACATTTGTCTCTATTGAATTTCATTTTATTAATTTCTGCCCAGTTTTCTTGATCCTTTTGAATTCTGCTCCTACCTTTGAATGTGTTATTCACCCCTGCCAGTATTGTCTCATCTGCAAACTGCATAAGGATTCTTTCCACTCTGTCATCTAAGTCATTGACAAAAATGTTGAATAGCCTTAGGATAGTTTTTTCCTGTAGGTGACCATCACAAAATACAAAAACTCAGAGCATAAACAAGCAGACAGTTATAAATGTTCCATGTGGTCTTGATGGAAATTAATGGATTATATGGAAGTAGTCAAATTAAAAAATGTATGCCATCTCCTAATTAGTACGAGTCACTGCCATTTCTATAACAGAGTAATGAAGGCACAGCTAGTGCAAGCAGACTTAAACCCATTTAAACTACTGGGCTGAAAAAGACTTTGGTTGGTTCTTCAAGAAAGGATCCTTTCTAAACAAATAGTGGTCTCTGTCAACAGTTCAGGTATCTTCACAGCTGCAGTCGAATAGCTACATGACAACAGACTTCACAAGAACCAAACTATATACAGCAATGAATTAACTTTTTTTTTTAAAATAATCTTTATTCAAATTTACATTTCTCCTTAAAAACATAAAAAACATCAATATATCAACATATATTCAACACAACCATACATTGTATTCTTAATGTAGCCTTAATCCTAAATACTTTCATCCCACTCCCAACCTCCCATTCTTTTCCTCATCCCATCCATCCCCTAAACAGACATTGTCTTCTTCCTACTCTTCTTTCCATCTTCCTTTCATCCCACATAAACATTCTAACAAACAATCTTTCACACTTCTTACATTCTATCTTTCTTCTCGAGAGACCTTCTGTCTTCTCTACGATCTTTAAGCAAAACCTCTCGTTAACTTCTTCAATATCATTTGGGCCCTTTTAAATCGTTAATCAATAACGTTTCTCCTATTACCTTTCCCCTTTCGGGGATTAACCCAATTTATTACCCTAAATTGCTAGCTTAACCCATCCTCCTTCTAGTAAGTTAAGTTAAATTAAATATTTCTGTTTTTGAAAAGTAATCATATCTTTATCTAAATACAATTGTGTTCTCGACCTGTTCATAACCTACATCTTGTACAAATATTTATGTATAATTTTTCTTAGCTTTTTATTCCGTCTTTGATCCTCATTCAATAACTTCTTTGTTGTTATTCCACTTCTTGTGCAATATCTTGCTCAACTAGTGTCATCCTTTATTACCCATATTCCATTTCTTCTATAACATCCAATACTTCTTAATATATACAAAGATACATCTACCCGTATTGCACCCCTTAAGTCTTTCTAATTCAATGTATTCAGCAATGAATTAACTATTCATGCTTTAGGGATTTACTGCATTCTACATATTGGCAGAAAAGTGCTAGGTACAAGGAACCTACATAGAACCCCAAGGCACTCTACTGGAGACCTCCTTCCACTTTGAAAAGCAGCCATTGATGACTCTTTGAGCATGGGTTTCCAACCAATTATGGATCCATCTGACAATGTTCCCATGTATTTCACATTTAATCAGTTTGCTAATTAAAATATTATGGGGAGCCTTGTCAAATGCTTTGTTGAAATCCAGATAAATGACATCCACAGCATTCCCACCATCTACTAAATTAGTGACCTGATTGAGAAAAGGATTTGTTCTTGACAAACCCATGCTGGCGAGATTAGCTAGGTGATTCCTAGCTAACCTCCTATTCATCTTGATTTGCAATTAAAAAAAAAAAATCCATTGCCAAGGTCTCACTGCTGCATGGAAGTACACTGTTCTCTTTTTGGGAGAAAACTGGTGCAAAATAGATATTGAATAATTCCTCCTTTTCATTGTTGTCTGTTGGCATTTTGCTATCCTTATTGAACAATGGCTCCACTGTCTCCTTAGTCATTCTCTTGCCTTGAATGTATCTGAAAAACCCCTTGTGTTGCTTCTTGTTTCGCTAACCAGTCTCAGGTCACTCTGAGCTTTCGCTTTCTCTAAATACCCTAAGGCATCAGATCCCATCTGATCTTGGAAGCTAAGCAGGTAGTACTTGGATGGGAGAATGCCAATTAATACCAGATGCTGTAGGCTATATTTCAGCAGAATGAACTGGAAAATCACCTCTGAGTATTCTTTGCCTAAGAAAATCCTGTGAAATTCATGGAGTCATGAAAAGTTGATAGAGGACTTGAAAGCATATACACACAAAATATTCCTGCTAGCTTGGGCTACATATTTGTACTCTTCCCTGATGATTCCTCCTTATATTCTATATACAAACTCCTTTTTCTTTGCACTTTTCCCTTAAGTTTGAATTGGCTTTTTTCAGACATTTCCCGTTTTTCTTCTTCCATGGGATTGTTTATTATTGTGGTTTTTGCAACTCCTTCAAGAATTCCCATCCTTGCTGGGTGTTTTTTATCCTTCAGCATGTTTAGCCAAGGGATTTCACCCTATAATTCCCTGAACTTGTCAAAATCAGATTTCCTGAAATCTATAGTCCATGGTTGGCTATACTCTTCTTTAGCAAGTCCTACAAATTGCAGATTCTAGCATTACATGGTCAATTCCCCTTAAAGTACCAACTTTGTTGATTCCAGTGAGCATCTCTTCCCTATTTGTTAGGATCAAGTCCAGGATTGCTGATCCCTTTGTTCCTACCTCCAAATTTTGAAACAGGAACTGCAAAATCTCACGGAAAAAATAACCCAGGTGAGGTCTAGCTTAGAACCCTTCTCCATATTGTGTTATCTTTCCATAGACTTGAAGCTTCTGATATGGTGAGGCATTTAATCATGGGATTCCTACACTAACAATACAGAAGGCCTGGATTGTATTCTGTTCTTCCTCCCAAGTGTGTTTACTTAGGGTGTTAAGTATTCAAATACAGAATTAGGGTCTTTCCACACTACATTGTTATAGTACTATTATTCCACTTTCAACATCCTATGGAATCCTGGGGTTTGCAGGTTAGAGAGCAGCCATCAGAATTTTCAGCCAGAGAGCTCTTTGGCCTCAGTGAACTACAAACCCCAGAATTCCACAGGATGTTAGAAGTGGAGTAAAAGCACTATAACAGTCTAGAGCAGAAATGGCCCTGGGGTCACACATGGATATGTGCTTCTCCAGATGTTGCAGATGGGGATATTTAATATCTCTCTGTACAACAGCTCCCCTCAGCTGTCTAGAGCCTAGAATGTACTACCATGGCTATTAACTGAGTGGCCGGCGATCCAGGCAGCATTCAGCTGCAGTTCCTCAGCTGGCAGAAGAATGCTGATGTTGTCCTTCGAGATCTCCAGTGAATCACAGAAGAGCCAGGAGGGTGACAATGACTTTCTTCCCAGTACAGAACTGCAGCTCCAGAACTCTGGCTACTTAAGACCTTTTGTAAAACTGGGAAGCCAAGAACCGATGCTAAGTTTTTCAATTGACAAGGTAAGAGCTGCACTCTACTTCTTAGTCCTCCCTCTCTTTTAGCACTTTCAACAGGAAGTTCTTTTAGGAGCCATTTCCACATTACACTGTTATAGTGGTATGATTCCACACGTAACATCCTGTGGAATTCTGGGGCTTGTAGTTTATGGAGGCCAAAGAGCTCTAAATGCCTCTCCCTAAACTGCAAACCCCAGGATTGCATAGGAGGTTGAAAGTGGCATAATAGCACTAGAACAGTGTAGTGCGGACATTGCCTGAGTTAAGAATAGAAAGCCAATGTGTGATTCCTCCATTTTTAGCATGAAGTGATATACAGAAAGTCTTTGCCACCTGTTTTTTCTGAGAGTGAACATCAGCTGCCAGTGCGTTTTTTGCACCATGTCATGCAACTAATACGTGTTTGATGTGGAGGAAAAGAAATCAAGGAAATTGATTCACTGCTGTCTCATTTGTAATATTTTAATGACAAGTCATTGGCATTACCATCAAAAGTGGGTTGAAGCCTGGCAACAAAAGGGATTTTCAAAAAAGCAGGGGAGGGAGGCCATACCTAACATTAACACCCTGGTAACAAGAGCTGTTTATTACTTCACCTGAAAATATTCAGAATCCTTGTTGAAAGGATTCTGCTCACTGCAAGCATGCCACAGCTTGATAGAACAAACATACCCCTTGAAACACGCTTGACCTTGGTTCATCCTTAACACACCTATTTAAATTGCTGGTAGTCTACTCAGCTAATTGAACATACGTACCACTTGCAGCAGGGGATTCAGCAATGAACTCCTTGCCTTGTTGCTTGAAGTGCAGGTTGGCACAACCAAATGTTTTGCAAAGAGCAAATTCTTCCAGCCCTCCTCCTCCTCCTCCTCCTCCTCCTCCTCCTCCCCCACACCAGCCTTTGAAAAGCAATGCAAAATAGGAGGTTTGGCCCCACTCTGGTGAGAATCTTCAAAGCAGGACTTCCCCCTCTGTGATCTGAAGGATTTTCAAGGAGGAATCCCCTCCAGCACTCGCAACTCTCAGAAGGGATGCCAGCACCCTGTAGAAAAAAAGCTTTGAAGATGGGGCCTCCCCATTGATAGAAGTCTTTGCAGAAGCTCCATCCCTACCTTCCCAGTTGGAAAGTCTTTCAAGTGTCAGGAAGTTAGAGACTTTCAAAGGCTTCAGTCAAAATAAGGACGGGAGGAGAATCCTTCAGTTGGATCCAGTGTGTGCGCGCGCGTGTCTATCTGTCTGTCTGTCTGCCCGTTTGTCTCTCTGTCTGCAAGAGGGGGAAAGCTATGGGCTGGAAACACCTGCTGCATGAAGGCAAAACCTACACCAGTGTCTTGTCAATCACACTCCTGGAGGCCTTGCTTCTGGAAGATCTTCATCCAAAAAGAAGATAATCTAGCTTATCTTCATGGTGCTTGTTTTCTGCACTAGCCTGTTATAGCGCGATGATTCCACTTTCAACATCTTCTGCAAACCCCAGGATTCCAGAGCATGTTGAAAGTGGAATCATCGTGCTATAACAGGCTAGCGCGGAAATGGCCTTGGTCTTATCGGTTTACAGAAAACTAACAAGAGACACTTCTGTTATTCTGTTTCCCTTTTTCATCACTTCTGAGATAAATTAATTCTAAATTGCCCATAGACCTCCCATAGGAACAAACCTGATTCTGTTCCTTGCCAAACTGACTGTGGAGGACTGATGCCCAAGTAGCCCAAGTGCATTTAACTACTCCATAACTTGTCAGTACTATAATACTGAAAAAGTCTGTGTCTTATGATGCCCTTTCAGTGGCACCTGAGAAATACCAAGTAGTGTGACCAACAATATCATCTGATGACCAAATTGCAAGGGCTTTACCACTCCCTCAGCAGAAGCAGGTAAGTGGTGGAATGGGTGATAACATGTAGGGGCTCAGCTGTCCTACTTGTAAAATTATTGATTGCATGCACGCCTCACTACTGCATGATCCATAGCCTTCCTCAGGCAGTAGTCAGTGTTAGGAATATTCTTATCTGGTATGAAATCTAATCAAGAACTGTATTTGCATTTTATTTAAATTTGTCCTCATGTCTCTTACTTCTAAACATCCTCACTAGAAATGGAAACATATGGATTCCTGCTGTTTGATAGCAAGGGAAGGGAATGTAGATATGTTAGATCTGGTGAAAGGGACTCAAAATCTCATATATATTTCACATGCAATATTGTAGGGCAGTCTGTCCCAATGTGGTGCTACCCAGATGTTTGGACTTCTGTCCACCATTATTCCCAACTACCAGCTATGATGGCTAGGGCAAACAAAAATTGAAGTCCAGACATCTGGCAGGTGCTACTATGGAGAAAGCTGTGGTAGGGGAAGCACAGGTTTGAAGACATCGGAAAGCCTGAGCAGGAAGGATGCATGAGAGGACAGTGAGGATTGGTGAGTGGTATTGTTAGATGTTAGAAGGATTAAGAAGTGAAAACATGGATCTTGATATATTTTGGCATGCCTGCCAATATTCCACATATGAAAACTGGGGCCATTTCCCTTACCCTTTTTTCAGCGCTGGGGTGTGGGGATCGAGTCAGCAGCCTCCAGCGAGAGGCTCTCGCATCCCTGCTGCTTCAGCTCCACACGAGCTGCCTGCTCCTGAGCAGACAGCGTGAGAGACCTGCCTCTTCCTTCTGCAGTGCAGCCTGGGAGTTTCCCAGACTGCGCTGGGGCTGGAAGCGCGACTGCCGTGGCTCCAGAGGCCCCGCACATAAGGCAAGTGTGCGTGGGGCCCTGGAGCAATGCGCAATTGCTCACCATTTTCGACTGAAAGCCAAAAATGAAAAAGTGTGTGAGCGGCGCCTGCCCTATCCTGGAGCGTCACGCGATTGTGAGTGCGTCGTGCAGATTGCTCCTCACAACTACGTGACACTCGAGGGGCCCTTTCACATGGCAAATGCCGTGCGAAAAGGGCCTGGGACACATATGGCCAACTAATATCAAAGTGTAGTCATGATGGTAAGAGTTATTAATGAGAAAGAAAAGAAAAGAGACACTGCAGCAGTTTGCTTTTGCCTGAGCCTCCTGAGAAGGTCAAGACTTCACTTTCTCCTCTCCTCCCTGCTGGAGTAACTGAATGGAGAAAACTCCTGCACATCAAACTCAGTTTGCAGCACCGAAGTAAGCGGACAACAAAGAGGGAAAGTGAGAGGGGAAAGAGAAACTGGGACATTTTAAGAGCAGCTGAAAAAGTGGGAGGACAGAGGATTGATTGGGACTGTCCCTGCCAAACTGAGACAGTTGGAGGGTATATTTTGGGGTGCATTTTACATCTGAATGTTACCGTCCTGTATACCTCTACTCTATGATATGATTGGCAATGAACATTATTTGATTGCCATAAACTATAAATCATACGTTTATGGCTGAAAATCCATGCTGGCAAAGAGGACTGGTTGTACATGTGCAAAGGTAGGTCAGAAGGGACCACAAGGCATGAACAAGTCATAAATTCACTGAGGATTAGTTGGAGAACATGATCCTCTCAATGGCCCAAACCTAGAAAACAATAGCCACTGAAACTCCAGACAAGACAACAATGACCAACATCCTGTAGCTTCCTTCCTGATGAACTTCCCCTTTTGCTTCTTTACCTGCCCAGACATTAAGAAGCTATCATTACTCCCATCAGTGCTTTGTCACCTATTGCTGAGACCATTAGCCAGCTGCAGACCCTTTTGTTTGATCTGCCAGAGAGCCATTAACACCTTCCCCTTCAGGGCAGAAAAAGGGTATTTCGGCCCTCTCTCAGATCCTGATTTTTCACTAGCACTTGGGCATCACTCTGCACCTCAGACTCTTGCTCCTCTGTGCTGCCCTCAAACTCTTGTGTTTGAGCCATTTCACTGTGACTTTTTTCTCTTCAAGACAGATAAATATCACCTACTTCATCCTAATTTCTTGCTATCCAATTTTTCCCTCCTTTCCTCCTGTTAGCCTTGTATGGTTGTGAGTCTGCTTGCATCTTGCGTGTGCTTGTGATTTTCCCCCAATAAAACATTCTTTTGATTTCTGATTGGTGTCTCCCAGTTAGTACTGGTATATAAAGGTGAAAAGTTCCCATGATTTCTACCCATTCACAGGCCCCCTTTGGGCTATATTTTCCCAGCTTTCCATGGAGGCATTGTTATTTATCTATAAAGGAAAGCTGGAACAAAGGTTAAGATTATTTTTTAATAATTCGATAGCTCTTATTTGCTAATATTTCATTCACCCACCCATCACTTTGTTGCCCCAATGACAGATCCCATCCCAGGGAATATAAAATTGATATCAAATATGCCTGCCATGCCAGAGAGGTTGCCCGGGTGGGAACACAGACAAAGAGGGCGAATGACCGAAACTAGGTCAAGCCCAGGAAAATCCCCAGTCAGGTTCCCCTAGGAGACCTCAGGTTAAACACGTCCGCATAGACAAAGGGTCCTCAGCCACGAATAGCCAACTTGAGGGGATTATTGGGTTTTCCCCAGGTCGAGCAACTCCAACTTTAGAAAATCCTACACGGCGAGGCCCATCTGCATGAATCAATCATGTTATCAAGTTGCTATTGTGCTGCATTTCTCCCTCTATTTTGGCCATTGTTCTTCCTGGGAGAGGGCCTGCCCTAGAGGTATGTTCTGCCCTATAAGTAGTCCCGAGTTTTTGATTTTTTTTTCAGAGAACTCCCTGCCACGCTAGAGGACCAGCACTCTGTTAGTTGAGTGATCCCCTCAGCCGCCTCTCTTCGCTGAGCTCCGTTCTTCTTGCTGCTTCTCGGACTGAAGACTTCAGGATAGGTGCAGTATCATCGCCTTTACACCCTCTCTGCTGAATCCCCTATCAAGTTTCACCTCTTTCCCTTCTCAATAGGCCTTGTGTGCGTGAGTGAGTGAGTGCGTTGGTGCATGAGAACACATTTATTAATAAAAACCATTTATTAGTACATTTGTCTAGCTTTTCACTTGGTCTGACCCCGTAAACATTGGGTAAAAGATTCTGCTGGGTTACCGTACCCCTTGTTTTGCCATTGCCGGGGCTCTGTTAATTTCTCCAACCTTTGCATCTTCTAGCAGATTGCACTGTCCCCCAGGGGAGCCCCAGAGGTCAGGGTAACATTTTTTTTTATCCCACCTTTCTCCCAGACTGGGACTCAAAACAGCTTACAAAAAGATATAAAGTACACTAGGAACATATATAGTTAAAAAATATAACAGAATTAAGATTGAAACAGTATTAAATAAAAACAGAATTAAAACCATTTGGAATTTTGCAAAGATTAAAAACAGTACAGCACCATAAAAGCCCTTTGTTCAAAATCAGTTTCCAAAGGCTTGCTGGAAGAGAAAAGTCTTAACCTGCCATTGAATGGAAGATGAAAGAGCCATCCTGGTTTCCATTTCAGCAACAGTTTTGAAATATGTTATTTTAATTCATTAAATACCAATGATGTTACATTTTGAGTAATGGGCAATTAATTTGTATCAATTTAATTTGTTATTTTCATGGGTAATTTGGGGGCAGATGGGCCATTTTTGGATGTTTTTCATGCATTTGACTTTTAAAATGTAAAAGCGATGCATTAATAATGATGACTGCAACAATTAATATTAGAATATTCTCTTAATAGTATAATGTGAATGAGTTAATGATTTAATGTTGACAGGATAGCATTAATATGAATGTTTCCAAGTTATATAGACAGATAAGAATTCAGGAAAAATATTTCTCAAATGTAAATCACCAAAGGGTACAAGATAGGATGGGGATGGCACAGCTAGATAATAAACAAACTGTTAAACTAAAAGAAAGATCCCTTTGTTCCTTCCTTTCTTGTAACTGGTTTTATTTATCACAATATTTGTAGACATTCATATTTGAAAAAACACTGTGCTACCAAGAGGATGCTGAGAGAACAGGCTGAAACAGAGGGCCCTTTCACAATGCACAGTTATAGCATTATGATTCCACTTTAACTTTGCCGTGGCTGAATCTTATGGAATCCTGGGATCTGTAGTTTGGTCAGAGGCACCAGAGGAGCTCTATGGCTGAGAATCCCAAAGGCCGCGCCTTCAACTACCAAACCCACGATGTTGCCATGGCAGTTAATGTGGAGTCACAGCGCCACAAGTGTGTGGTGTGAAAGGCCCCAAAATCTCTTTTCAACGCATTCGAATAATGCTGGGCCTGTGCATCATTGCATTATGATGACATTATGATGTGAAGTGAAAACTCCTATGCATAATTTCCTCCCCATAATGACCTTTGTAACTTCCAGCAGGAGGATCTGAATATAGGGTCTTAAGTTTCTCAATAATATTTCTAGCACATAAGACAGGGATGATGGCAAACAGACAAATCTTTTCTGCTTAGAAGTAGAGAAAACCAAATGACCAGCCAGACAACATATATTCATAAAGTTATACTTCAAAATTGTTCTAAGTTGGTAGAAGTGTGGTAACCCTATTAAGTTTTGAGCATATGTGTGTTGTGGGAAAGGCCTGAAAACAACATACTGTCTCTTTAAAGACATCTAACATACATGGCACAAATGGCCTAGGTTCTCCATGTTGTTGTTGTTGCTGTTGTGTGCCTTCAAGTCATGTCCAACTTATGCTGATCCTAAGGCAAATCTATTATGGGGTTTTCTTGGCCAGATTTGTTCAGAGGGGATTTTGTTTTTGCCTCTGCCTTCTGCAACTGAGAAAGTGTGACTTACCCAAGTCTACTAGTGGGTTTCCATGGCCAAATGGGGATTTGAACCCTAGCCTACTCCAATGCTCCATAATGACACACTGCCTCTTTCTCCGTTGTATGGGGACCTATTTGTCACATTAGAAATTTCCTCCATCGCATGCTGGAATCATGACTCCCTCTCCTCCCTTAGTTCTATCTACCAGGAGTAAATTGGAAATATTCCCTAGGTTGCCAGTGTGAAAACTGGAGAGGGCTCCTATACCCTTAATGATTGTGCAGAAGAAGGAATTTCAGCATGTATTGCTTGTTACCTGGTTGTGTGGCAAACAACATCTGTTGAAATTCCATGTTCCTTCCCCACAGGAGATTTCAGACTGGCAACTCCCTGTTACTAGCATGTTCTTGCACTGAAAGTTGTTGGTGGCCTCTCTATCTAATGGGAATTATTCCTTATGAAAAGTTATCATCCACTGAATGTTTCAGGACTCTTTTAAATCTGAATTTATTCTTTAGAAATGTCCAGTTTAGGTTATCATACTCTCTGACTGTTCTGATTTGTCAGGAATAGACTCGATTAATCTTCCATCATCCTATTTTTGAAAGTTGCTCTTAAAATGTCGTAGTTTTTCTCTCCTCCTCCCACTTTCCCCCTTTGTTCTTAACTTGCTTCAGTTGCTGCAAACAGAGAGCTTTTCCACACTACACTGTTCTACTGCTATTATTCCACTTTCAACACCCGGTGGAATTCTGGGGTTTGTAGTTTACTGAATCCAAAAAGCTCTCTGGCTGAGAATTCTAAAGGCCCCTCCCTATACTGCAAACCCCAAGATTCCTTAGGATGTTGAAAGTGGAATAATAGCACTGTAACGAGTTTGTAGTTTACACTCAATTAATTCAGCATTAGGGAAAGGGTAAGGGGGAATCTTGCCCTTCCCTGTATGTTCAAGCAAAAGCAAACAGCTACAGATTCTCCTTGTTCTTGTGTAGTTCCTCCTTAATAACTTTGGCCAACTTGGCCTTACCATCTGCTTTCGCCAAGGGCAGGTAAGAGGAATTATCCAAGCATGGCTCCCCTTCTAGGTCTTGAGCCAAGGAGCCTCTTTAGCCTCTTTGCAAAAATAAATTCCAGCCCAAAATGTGTGCTTAACTTGGCTACTAGATATGACCTGCTCATAGGTACAGGTGCCCAGTTTGGATAGTGGTAATGCCATTCTGCAGGAGTTCTCACCTTCACAACACAAATGGGATAAGCCAAAGTCCCAGAAGTGCCTGGCATGGCAGTAGCTATTCTGGTGCAAAGCCTGGTGCTTATTTGTTTAATCCCTCCCTGTCCTCCCACCATTAAAAAAATAAATAAATCAAGAGTGCTGTGGCTATCTGTGTATTTTTCCAATACATTTCCGTGCTATATTCCCCACTTCCTCAATGGGCAGGCATTTCATGTTTCCCTTCTGTTTTATAAAACTGGCAAGGGGTGTGTTCAGGATAGGTGGGGGAGGTGGCAAAAAGTACAATGTTGCCTGTTTGTGAGCCTTTTTCTTCCTCTTTCTGTGTTAGATTTTGCTCTTTGCAGATATATCAATGTGTTCCCACTCCCCCACCCCAATCAACTGGTTATTATTAGTCTGCCTTTGCTCCTTAATCCTTGTTGACAAAACACGTAAATCTTCCATTTTAAAAAAAAATCTGAATGATTGGACCTGCATTCTGCTAGTGGATCCGTCAGCACTTGATAACATGAAGAGAGTTCCAAGAGTCTGACCACATCATCCATGTTGTAGCACTGCCCCCTCCCACTTCATCACCAATTCTTTTCCTATAACTGTTCCAGACAAGATCTGACCATCTTACCACCTTTTCTTCTTCCATATCATAAAGCAGAAATGATCTCTGGGATTCTGTTTTAAGACTGCTCAGAGGCAGCTGGTAAAGCAGGCAGAGATCTCTGTTCTGTGTTGTTAACAGGTTGCTTCATGGGTGCCTATGGCTACAAGTCTCAAGCAAGGGAGAAGTAGTTTGGGATCCACCTGTTTCTGTTCAAATTAAAATTCATGATGGGCCCCGTGTGCTGAAAAACACATCCTTAGTACAGTTCATAAAACCATTGCTTAAAAGTCACCACAGGCCCATCATAGTTACAAAACAAAAACAACAGCCACAGATTAGTAAAACAAAACAAGGCAAAAAGTTCAGAGCACAGAAGGGAAGTAGTTGTGCAAAGCTCAATAGGCCATTGTGCTGTTATAGTGCTATTATTCCACTTTCAATGTCCTGTGGAATTCTGGAGCTTGTAGTTTTATTGAGGCCAAAGAGCTCTCTGGCCAAGAATTCTTAAATGCCACTCCTTAAACTACAAATCCCAGGAGTCCATAGGATGCTGAAAGTGGAATAATAGCACTATAACAGTGTAGTGCAGAAATGGCCATAGCATAAAGCATTCAATTGACTCCTCAAACATAAGGAGGGATAGCTACTGGTGAGGCCTCTTTTACCAAAAACTCCACACGAAAGATACAATGGTAGGAAAGCCCTTCTGCAGCCACCTTCCCCACAGGTGGAGCTGAAAACAGTCCAACTGCTACAGCAGCAGATCTCAATGAACTGAGACATTCATGTAGAAAGTTGTGGTGGTGATTGCTAAGCAGACACCCTTCTTATTAACAGTCCTACGACTGATGAGCTCCAGCAAGGGTCGCCTCCAAAGCTGAAGGTGGTGGTCCTCAGCAGAGGGAGGCATGTATCCACCCCTTTGCCTTCACTGATATTATAGCTATTATTTGCTTAATTTACTCAGCCAGATGGTACAGGGCAATATCGTGGCAGCACAGCAGTCTTTCTTGCTTGCTGTATGACTGTGATATGAACAAGTCTTGTGCCTTTTTGTTTTGCTTTTATCATAGCTCACATTCCCACTTACCTCAGGCCATGCAAAATTAGTACCCTGCACCCTGGACCTTTACCAATGCAGTCAAGAGCCTTAACTAATGGTGGCACCACCATCACATCCATGGGGAGGGGAAGTTAAATCCATTCAGGAAGCATATAGAACTTTGCATGTGCAAGTATACAGGAAAACAATGCAATGAGCATGCTGCAATGACAATGTGTTCAAGACATGTTACTCCATAAAGGAAGATCAAATTGTGCCAACTTCTGGAACCAAGGTTTATAAAGTCTTGGTGCATCAGTTCTTGTCTTTCTTTTTCCTTCTGTTCATGGTGCCAACAAAAGCAGGTTGCTGCATGGCAGGGTTGGCCCTGAATCCCAATTGTAGTAGTTGCAGTTACTTTTGCCATTGATGCTATAATGCCCATGGAGGTCAAAGCTGGATGATTAATTTTTGTTTTCTGTAGGATTGGACACTTGCCTGGATCCTATAGCTGATCTAATTAGAGTAGACCCAATGGGAAATAGCCATCTGCTGTGTCACCATTCAGCAATAAATTCAGAGTCTATTCTGGTTGGGACTAACCAATAGGATTCCAGTCAGTGTCCCTCTTTGCTCCACTTTAGGGATGCAAAGAATATTCAAAAATATTCATTTTTTTTTAAAAAAAATGTTTCTTGACTGCCAAGAAGCCCTGATGTTAAGAATGCTAGACTGGAGCGAATCCTCACCTTTCAGGATTTATTGTATGCAAAATTTACACATGATTAATTTTTGCAGAAAATAGCATTTTCCATGCAGGAAACAGATTTTTATGCACAGAAAAATAATATTTGTACACAGAAATACAATCTTCTGTGCAGAAAATACTGTTTCATGTACAGAAAATGCTGTAGTTGGGGATTCAGGCTGTACAAAATTCACACATGGTCATTTTGCACAGAGAACAACATTTTCTCTGCAGAAACCATTATTTTCTTGGAGTGGGAAGAAAATTGCTAAAATTACTGTTGCTTCCTTTGAGAAGAAAATTCATGAAGAATTACATTCCCATTCCACATACTGCCATCTCTGGCCCTGGAGACTTGATCAGACCATTCTTAAAGGTGTTGCAAAGAGGTTGCATAATTCATGTTAATAGTAGAGCCTCTGAATGATGAAGAGTATTGGTCAGTTCTCTTCACAAACTGCACAAACCATTCCAGGTTGTCCCATCACCATCTAAGGCCTTCCGCCATGGCTTACACTTCCCTAATTTGAAGCTAGGTATGTGGGGACTGGGAAGATGGGTTGTGGTTATTCTTCTTGTCACAATGACGCCTCTCAGGAATCCCTCCCTAGAGAGATTTGGCATTAGTCCTCCTGTCATTCCAACAACAGATGAAGACTCCAAGCTTTCATTTTATTATTGTGCTGTCTCTAATCATACCGTGATGACTTGGCGACCTCCATGTCAGCAGAACGGTACTTTAGTCTGAACTTCAAAGAAGGTGTACAAGATGCTGAGCTCTGTCTTCCAAATAGAGCTATTATCTTGGATAGTTCCTTTTGAGCTCAGCCTCCAGACCTGATTCACCACCCCACTGGTACAGAAGCCACCAGCCACCTGTAAAAGTAGGTGAGAACTTTGTACTAGAGCCTAAGTGCTGCCCAGACAAAACTAAGGCCCTTTCCGTACGAGGCGAGGGAATTGCTCTACCACTTCTTCTGGGGTCTGAAGCAACACGGACTGTCCCTGAAGCCCTTCCACAGGGCTCCTCCTTGGTCCAGGGTGAATTGGAGCAGTGTGAGGTCTGTAAATCCGCACTGCTCCGGCTTCCAAAGTGGCAGCTTCGACTTCCAAAATGGCGGCTTCCAGCTTCCAAAATGGTGGCTTCCGGTTGGTCGTGGGTCCCGACCAACCTCTGAAGCTCGCCATGCCTAAAGCCTGCCCTCTGCAGATTGCAGGCTTGCACTGGTGTGAGCCTGAGAATCTGCACAAGGGAGCAGGAATGCAATGGCGCATTCGAGGAAACTAAAGACCTGTTTTTTCCAGTCTTTCAAAAACACGCTGGAGGACCACTTGGGGTAATCATGGAGCAGACTGAGGTGCGGATCTCCGGTAAGTAGTCCGCTCCTAGTCCGCTCCAAGGTGCAGACAACCTCCCTGCGAGGACACACTGCCCCGTTCTAATTGCCTGGTGCAGAAAGGGCCTAAAACTAACAACAATGAGAAAAGAATGTGAATCTGGACAAAAACCACTCCTTTGTCCCTAAGAGGTCATCTCAGAGGTCAGATGCATCCCTTAATTTTCAAGCACCCACACCAGATGCTCCCACAGGGCATAACACTATTATTAACACATACTCTCCAATATTTAACCAATGAAAATTGGGAGACATGTGACCAAGCAACATCACAGTGTGGTCAAGATGGCAGAAGTGAATGTGCATGCTAGGACACACTGTAGCTGTTTGCTTTTGCCTGAGTCTGTTGGGAAGGGCAAGACTAGGCCTCCCTCTTCTCCTCCCTGCTCAGATAATTGAGTGAAAACTATATTTGTATTTTGACGTCAGTTTGAAGCAACTGGAGAAAACCAAGGATGAAGGAGGAAAGTGGGAGGAGGAGAGAGAAACTCTGACATTTTAAAAGCTGCTGAAATAGTGGAAGGATAGAGAATTAATCCAGACTTTTCCTGATTAGGACAATTAGTTATGACAATTAGAAGGTATGCTATAAATATATAGCAAGTTAATGATATCTACCACCAAACTTTTATTGCCCTCACAGGAATAAATTTAATTGTAGTACAGTTGTTGTAAGAGTTGTGTGTATGTACCTTCAAGTCACCCGCCTACTTATGGTGACCTCATGAATTTCACAGAGTCTTCTCAGACAAAGAATACTCAGCTCCGTTGTGTCAGATCTTTCCTCTGAAATACAGCCTACAACACCTGGTATACAGCTTCCTAAATAGATATGAAAGTTCATGCCACATTGAGCCAGTTGGCTTCTCAACACATCCATCCTTGTCTTCACTCTAAAACGTGTTAAACTCCAGCTGCCACTACAGATCTCCTTATATTTGGTCTCAAAAAGCTCAGTCTAGAATAAGTAGCTTAAGCCTTGACTATCATTCAAGATGGAAGTCTGAAGTCTTTGCAGACTTGCAATGCCCCATGGCATGATCATTACGATTCCCTTTGTGCTGGCCAGAGGCCAGCTAGGTTTCCCTCGGTGCGCCACACTCGCCCCAAGTTGACAAGAGCTCATTTGTCTAAAGAATTTTTTACTCAGGATGAACCATTGTTTGGTGTCTCAGCCTGGTTGCTGGGAAGATCCCCTGCACACTTAAAAGACAAGCATTCTTCTCCACCATGCTGGTCCTATGGTGTCCAGTTTCAATGCTTTGTTAAGGAGGTGGGTGGGGAGGGGGTGGTTCTTTGTCACAGTCCCAGTGCCAGAAGATGAATATTCAGATGAACAGGTACGGAGGCCAGATGCCTCACTGGGTGTAAATCATCAATTGTTTCTTGAGTTTGGCTTGCGTTTAGCAAAGACTTAACACCAGCAAAGGACGGCTGAGAGAGCAGATGAAGACAGACTGCTTGGCTAGTTTCTGTAGCCACTGAACACAACTTTTAAACAAAACAAAATCAAATCAAAAACCAAATAAGTATTGTTTTAAATCTATGGAAGCAGTCTTGGAAAGAACAGGCACATTTCTATACGCGTACATCTGCATGCACACACGGACACACACACACACAGCAATGAAATGATTACTCCTTATAAAAGAGCAAGCCTTTAGAGTGTGATATTTTAGTTGAAAAGGTCTTTGTGTGGCTTTCCCCCCCTCATTTAAATGTACATTTAACAATGTAGTGCACTCCGTCCAGTATATCTCAACTGCAAACTCTTCTGAAGTAAAATCACAAAGGATTGAGATATTTCTTCTTGCAGACTTTTTTTTAACAAAAAGTGTGAACTTTTTTTTTTTTAACAGAGCCGCATCCCAGTGAAATATTCTCCATTTCTTTTTCTTGCTGAAGCTGCAGATGTACATTATGCTAGTGTGGAAAAAAAAAAGCTAATTAAACTGCATAGGCTCTGCAGGAGGCAGCGAAGGCCTGCAGTGCGCAGGGAATGATTGATTTGGACTGTCACACGGCTCTGCTGGGTGTCATAACTTAGTGACAAATAAAGGATTAGAGTGTCCCAGAGTAGCTCTCTCCCTTTTATTGTTCACCAGACATCAAAGCACAAAAGCATATTAGCATTTTTAATAAGTAGTTAGGTCAGTCTGTGGCTTACAGTTTGGAATTACTTTATGGAAAGCTAAAAGAGAGAGAACAAGAGAAAAAGGAGAGAGAAAAACTCCACTAACCCAAACTTCTTGGTAGATTAAAATATAGAATGCCCACAAGGCATGAATGATCCTTCCCTTGCTTTCAGTTGAGATTTTATTATTTGTCTAAAGCACACAGGGAGGAAACATTTTTGGTGCATTGTCTAGTAGGCTAGATCACTAGCTGTTAAAAATAGAGACAATGGACACAGAAAAAAAAAAGGAGGAAAAAGAGAAAAAAGGCATGGGGGAGAGAAAAGTTGAAAGAGTATCATCAAAGAGGCAGTAAGCAACACAGAGGTTTGTGTGGAATGTTACATGTTTATTGTTCATGGGGAGTGGATTGTTTTCCCTCATACAATTAGTGCATTGGATAGTTTAAAAAGAAAAGGGGAAAAAGGACAGCTTATCTCCGATAAACATATATCCCTAAAAAATAAGAACAGTTGGCTTATATTTAAAAAAATATAGCATTGTTGGTGGTGAAGGGAACAGAGTGTGTTTACCTAAAGTAAACAGAAAAGAGGGTATGGAAATGTGAACTAGGATGGAATAATGAAGTTCGCTTTCTTATCAGCAATAGTATTAGCTCACCAGAACTGTTAACATTTCTCTTTGAAGCGGGCACAGTCCCTTTTTTTGATCGTGCTGCTCTGTAATGACAGTACCGGAGGAAATGACACTGATTTGCATATCAGATGTCAAATCTATATTACTCTTTTGAAGCTCATAGATCTATATGCATTCTTATGGAGGAATGCTGCAGTACAACATTACTGAGAGTATTAAACTCATCTGCCCAGAGAACACATCTAGCAACAGCTATGCTCCAGTTCAAACAGAATTAGCCCCTCAGTTCCTGTAGACAGGTGATCACAGATGCCATCCCAAAGACTAAAATGGGGCGCCTTCCTCCCTTTTTAGCAGTAGATACTATTAAAGCTGTAAATACTGTCCATACTATGTGGTTCTCATTAAAGTATCAACTAAACTTTCTGATCTCAACTTGGCATAAATCAGTGAAATTCCCTCCTTTGCAGCAGAATCAAACAAAGGTTCTTTTGTATAGGTTGTTTACTAAAAAAAACAGTTTGCAAATGATATGTTGGTAGTAAATTGCCATCAAGGCAGCTTCCACTTATGATGACCCAATGAAATAGGGGCCTCCAATACACCCTGCTATCGACAGCCCTGCTGCAGACTCCGGGCAACTGTGGCTTCCTTGATTGAGTCTATTCATCTGTAATGTGCTCCCCATCTTTTCCTATTGCCTTCTGCCTTACCAAGCATTCTCATCTTTTGGGTAATTTTGCACCTTGGTCCAGATCCTGTCTGATTTTGGAAGCTATGCAAGATTAGTCCTGGTTAGGATTTGGATGGGAAGCCACCAACAAATACCAGGTGCTGTAGGCTATGTTTCAGAGCAAGAGGAAGGAACTGGCAAAACCACCTATGAGGATTCCTTGCCTAAGAACACCCTATGAAATTCATGGGGTTGCCATAAGTTGACAGGTGACTTGAAGGTGTGCATGTGCATTATGCAGTAGTTTGTGTTGGACTAGAAGGGCTGTGAAGACCTGGGTTCAAATCCCTAGTCAGCCAAGTAGCTTACTAGGAGACCTTCTGAGAATTAGCAACTGACTATGACGATGCAAAACATCTTTCTTTTAAAAAGTAGGGGCCTTGTATACATCAAAATGATGATTCATGGAGAAGAGTAAGCCTGAGAAGTCATATTGACTGAATTTAAGGTAATCCATGACCCAGATTAACCCACATATTTACTATAGATAACCTACTAGAAAACTGGCTGATTCAATCAAGTGGTTATTTATTTTTGAGTTGTCTCCTTTCGCTATTAAAAAGAAAGAGGCACGGTATCAAATGGCCCAGTAACTCTCTATAGAACATTGCCAAACTTTTCATGCTTTACCTGTGACTAATAAGACCAAAGTCTTGGAACTGCTGCAAAACAGAATGGAAGCTTCATCTTGTATTACCTCTTTCAGAATTTTTGTTTACCCTTTCATGGCAAGTATATAAATAGACAAATTCCAGCACACAAACTGGCAGTTAGACACCATCTGACAGGCACTAAACAGTGATTAAACAACAAAGAAAAACCAACATGAACACAGATATATGAGTCTACATGCGATCTCATTTGCATTTACTGAGAGCCACTTCCCACACGGCAATAATCATCACAGGAGAGATCTGAAAATGCTCTCATGTCAATCAAAGTCATAGTGGGGAGTAAATTCCAGGTCATTTTTTTGCCAAAATCAAGGCCGTATTTCCAGGTGAAAAACAAAACTGAATCTTTAACACCAGATGTTATCTCTTGCATAACACTGTACAAATACTTCTATAGATATTTCAGAAGATTTTTATTCTGTCACCCTCAGCGGCTGCTCTCAGAATGTGAGATTCTCTTCCACTGGAAGTTAGGTCCCCTCCCCGCCCACACTGCTTTCGTTCTACCAGTAGTTGAAGACCTTTCTATTTATTCATGCATCTGCGTATCTGTTGCAGAAAGTTTTTTTCTTTGGGGTATGTTTTTTAAAATTATGATTACTGTATCTTACCAGCTTTTAAAAACTGTGGCCATTTCCGCACTAGACTGTTATAGTGCTATTATCCCACTTTCAACATCCTATGGAATCCTGGGGTTTGCAGTTTCGGGAGGGGCCTCTGGTCCCTCCCCTAACTGCAAACCCCGGATTCCATGGGATGTTGAAAGCGGGATAATAGCGCTATAACAGTTTAGTGCAGAAATGGCCTGTTTTAAATTAATGTTTTTAATATAATTTTTGATTAAGCATTTTTAAACTTTAGCATCATCCATTGATTTAACTGTACACTGTTTCATTCATATTGTGAGCCTCCTTGGGTCCCATATTGGATTAAAGGCAAGGTATAAGTAGACTATGCTAAGATAAAATAAATATTGAAGGGGCCCAAATTCCTAACACATTCATGCATCTAACTGTTAAGAAAGAATCAGCACAACTATTGATAAAGGTCAGATGCTAGACCGATTTTTTTTTAAATGCAAAAGTCACAATGGGATTTGTTCACACTTTTGTAAGACTTTGAGAGAAAGAATAATCAGAGCTGCAGCCAACTACAGGAAGGGGCCTTGTTTTCTTACTTTTCAACCAGCCTCCAGAACGTTTCATTTCCATTCTGGCCTTTCTGAGAGGGAACACAAAAGCACCATGGGAGCTGGGTTAGGGAGCAGTCAGCTGCCTGTTTGAGAGTGAACCGTAATCTTTATTATAGCGGTACGCATGTGATCTTTGTTTCTAAACATCTTTTGTTTTAGAGAACTGTACTTTGGATGTTTGGAGTGCAGTTCAGTTTACTGGAGAGAACTGCCTGAGAAAATTCTCAAACTGCCCCCTCCTAACCCAGGAAACATGCCTAAGGAAAGGTTCTGGGTGCCTTAGGAGCAGCTATAGTCATCTTCTTGGTTGCTGGCTGGAATCACAGCAGGAGAAAGCAGAAAGAATCATTGCTGTTCAAGGAAGACTTGGCGAAGTGACAATAATTTCATCCTTAACAGCAGCAGAAGCTGTGTATACCACCTGCAGAGAGAAGACAACAGAAGGAGGAAGAGGACTCTGGTGGGGAAAGTGGTGTCCATGGGCCATATGCACCCCCCCATACTCTCCAACAGTCCCAATTTGGCAGAGTGAGTCCCAATTCATCCTCTGTTGTACTGGTACTTCAGCTGCTTTTAAAATATCCCAGTTTCTATTTTCTTCTCCCACTTTCCCTCCTTTGTCCTCAGCTTGCTTCAGTTGCTGCAAACTCAGTTCAAAATGCAAAAGTAGGTTGCACTCAGCAGAGGAGAGGAGTGTAGTGTAGTGATGAAATCTTCCTTCAGCCAAAAGCAAACTGCTGCAGCATCTCCTAGCTTCTCTGTTCTTCTGCATTAATAATTTCTGTCATCTTAACCACACTCTGATGTTGCTTGGCCGCACATGTCCAAGTTTTCAGCTGTGAAATGTTGGAGGGTATGGGCTCCACTCCCTTTTATTGCAGCCCTTGAAGCCCCCCCCCCCAAGTCATTCCTCAATCCATTATCATTTTAAGGAAAACCTGCTGGGTGATTTTTTTTGTCCCCCCACCCCTGCAGAGAGAAAGAGAGAGGCCCTTTTTGCACCTTACCTTTTCTCCCTGCCATCATGTGGGGATCGCATGAAAAGCCTCCTCTAGGAGGGAATTGTGTCCCCTGCGCTTCCCTCCGCATCAGCCCCAAACTGTGCGGAAGGAAGCATGATAGCTTCACCCCTTCCTTCTGCAGTGCAGTCGGGTACTTTCCCAGGCTGCACTGGGGGAGGAAGTGTGATGGCCACACTTCCTGACATTCCGCATGCAAGATAAGTGCGGGAGGGATGCGCAATCGCGCATCATATTCGGCAAAGAGCCAAAAATTATATAATACGCGATTGTTGCAGGATTGCTACAGGAGCAACACACAATCCCGAGAACATCATGCGGAACCATCCTCGCGATTCCGCGTCACTCCTGTGGCCATTTCAAGTTCAAAGTCATGTGCAAAAAGGGCCAGAGAGAGGCTAACAGCCCATAATCAAGATTTCAGCCAAGAACCAGTTTTGCTCCCACTCCCTGCTCCCTCTTCAAAGAAGCCCTAAAATGCAACACAAAGAAAATTAGCCAAATATTAGCTGGAAAAGAAACCAGAAATGATACATATCACTCCTAGTTTTGGCATCTTGGCGTGGTGTGATCTCCTGCAGGTATAGGATTGGCATGAAATAGCCGCTGGTGTAGTTGTCATCCTCCGTTCTAATAGCTCTAGGAGAGTTGTGCCTTTGTCAAAGCAAGCTGAAATCCTGACTCAGATGCCCTTTTAAATGTCCTAGATTATTAACCCATGCTGTATTATTACATCGTTATTAACCCATGGCTCTCAAGTATTTTACAGATTCCACAAGCTGGTGGAAGCTGTAGTCCAAAAAGATACTGACTCTGGCTCTGCTTACTGCTTAATAGAGATAAGTGCTCACTGTTGAGTTAGCAGCTTGATTGCTGCAGATTCTCACAGCAGATGCACTGTAACATTCAGCAGGAAAGGAATTGTTCAGAACTAATGTTACTCTCTTTTACTTATTGTTTAGAAGTTAATCTACTGTTTACATGCCACATTCTTGATGATATAGTGGATTCAAACTTGATTTCCCTGGGTTTTATTGGGGGTGGATCTTAGGCCATTTGAGAGAAACTTTCAGAACTGATGTTCTGGCCTATGTATCAGAGCATTTGACTAGAGAATGTGTGAAGTCTTCTGATATACAGTACAATGTGTGAACTGACGTCATTTAATATAAAAAAAAGTATTGTAATAGTTAGGGAGGATTGCTCATTCATCATTTGATGCCAGTTACAAACATGGATATGGGAAAAGAGCTGCAGCTCGGTATGCTTTCAAGCTGCTGAGAAGTGGCCACAAACAGCTGGCTGGCGTTGCAGTGTTCATCTGTTCAAGATATCTGAAAGAGGCTTTCCCCCCATGTATACATGAATTCCCAGAACATATCCAAAAAACAGTACTGTATTTCCATTACAGCCATAAAACAAAACAAAAACAGTGCTTGGATGGTGGTTCCAAAATGATGAATCTATGCAAACACACATAATTGATGGAGTTATGGTAATGTGCAATGTTGTATTGCATATGTATTATGTATGCACTTATCAAAACATCAGGCAACCTCATCTGAAAACTACCATCAAATTTTCTGGAGGTGCTAAATCTTTATGGAGTTTACTCTGGAGGAATTAATGTTGGTTGCTGTGTTGTATTCAAAGTAGCTGGTTGTTTGGGTAAATTCTAGTAAGACGGTATCTGAGTCAGTGCCTGCCCTGCCACAGCATGTGGGATCCCCAGTGCCAGCCGTTTTCCTCTGGCAGTTCCACTCCTCCTGACACCTACCATCACAAATACTTTTGCCCCCATTTTAACACTGATTCCTTTTTCAGGGTGCCTAGCAAAAGTTTCAACAAGGTCAACCCTCCCTTTCTAGCTCAAGTTTATGGCAAACAGAAGTGTACTGAAAAGCCTTATACTATGGTTGCAACTGTAAACCCAACCCTGTTTCTTTGGCCCTTTTCGCATTGAGGCTTCTCGTGCGAGCGAGGGAGGGTGGCTTGCGCGAGAAGGCTCCTCCAGGAGGCTTCCGTTTCCCCCCTCCTTCCTTCCGCAGGCGAAGGAACGAGGGGGAAGCGGCAACCTCGCGCAAGCCGCCCTCCCCCCCGGGCGAAGCAGGAGCTGTTGCGTCCGTCCCCCCCGCTCGCGCGAAGCAGGAGGCTGTCGCGTCCGTTGCGCTAGCGCCCCGTCCCTTCCTTCCGCAGGGGCAGAGGGAAGGAAGCACGACTCGGCCGTCTCCCCGACGCTCCGCACAGGAGGTAAGTGCGCATGGGCGCCGGGAGCGTTGTGCGAGCGCCGGTGATTTTCGCTTTGAGGCGAAAATCAAAAAACCCGTGATCACGCCGCTGCAGCCCTGTGAGCGCGGTGGAAGTGGGAGTGCGTCGTGCAGAGCGACGCTCCCACTCCTGCGAGACTCACAGGGCTGTCGCGCAACAGAAAGCCTGTGCGAAAAGGGCCCATGACTCCTGATCTTGACAGACTGATATTCAGGGTTATGAAGATGACTGGGAGAGACAATGATTGCTGTGCCTAGAACAGAACAGAACACAACAGAACAAAAACAAAAAAAACCCCACCCATCCAAACAGGTGCAGTTTTAATCTAATATATAAAAGTCAAAGTTTGTGAGTTTGTCTGTGTCAGGCAGGCAAAGACCTTATATGATTGGCTGTGTCAGGTGAGAAGACCTCATATGACTGGCTGCCTGTGACGATTCTATGGAATCATGGGGTTGGCAGTTTAGGGAGCAGCCTTTAGAATTTTCAGCCAGAGAGCTCTTGGGCCTCAGGACGGTTGCTGTGGAGACAAGGCCTAGGAGCAAGAAGGAGGAGGCCAGTGTATTCCCTCAGAAATCAAACCTCTGTATCTTAAAAACTATAAATATAGATTGAATTGGGGAATATAAGGAAAAGTTACAGGTACTGGACAAGGCAGTTTGGGGAATTAGAGACACAGAATCTCAAATCTTTCTAACAAGTATTACCTATGAGAAAATAAAATCCCGGGCAATGCCGAGTATATATGCTAGTTTTCTAATAAAATCAATTCATTTCTGAAGAATTTTAGTTACTGCTTAAAACTAAACTTTGAATTATGAAAGAGGAAAAGGCAGCATTCATCTAGAATCGCAGAACCATAGAGCTGGAGGAGACCACAAAGGCCATGGCATCCAACCCCCTGGCATGCAGGAATAATAATCAAAGTATTCCTGGCAGATGGCCATCTAGCCTCTGTTTATAAACCTCCAAAGAAGGAAACTCCACTTCACTTTGAGGTAGCATTGGACTACGACCCTGGAGACCAGGGCCCTTTTGGCACGTTACCTTTTTGCGCTGCTGGGTTGGGGTTTTAGCGCGAGAAGGCTTAGCAGGAATGCTCTCGCAAGCCTCCTGCTTTGGCTCTGCAACTTCTTCTTTGTCGTGCGAGCGCCCCGCCTCTTCCGTTCGCAGTGCAGCCTGGGACCTCGCAGGCTGCACTGAAGAGAGGACGCGTGACTGGCCTGGCTCCCAAGGTACCACATGCCAGGTAAGTGTGCGCGGGGGCCCCGAGCACTGCATGATGGCACAGCATTTTCAGCTTTGAGCCGAAAATGACAAGATGCGTGCATGGTCCGTGTCAGGCCCTTGAGCATCGCGTAAATGTGAGTGCGTCATGCAGACTGCTCCTCACATTTACGCGACGCTCAAGGGGCCCTCTCGCTTCAAAAACGCCGTGCGAAAAGGGCCCAGAATTCAATTTCCCTCTTGGCCATGAAAAGCAAAGGTTGATATTGGGTATATCACACACTCTCAGCTCCAAAAAACCCTGTGATAGGTTCACCTTAGGGTTTCCATTGAGTCAGAAATGACTTGAAGGAACACAACAACATCTGCCATGCGAAAGAGAACCTGGAGCCTCGCACGATTGCGAGGAGCGATCTGCACGACGCCCTCGCAATTGCGCAAGGTTCCAGAGGCCGGTAGGCAACGATCATGCACCTTTGCATTTTCAGCTTTCAGCCAAAAATGCTGCGCAATTGCGCATTGCTCCCGGACCCCACACACACTTACCTGGTGTGCGGAGCCTTGGGAGCTGGGCCAATCACACTTCCTGTCTCAGTGCAGCCTGGGAAGATCCCAGGCTGCACTGCGAAAGGAAGAGGCACAGGGCTCTTGCACAAGCAGGAAGCTCGTGCGGAGCTGAAGAAACCTGGATGTGAGGGCCTCTCACAAGAGGCTGCTAGCATGAGCACAGCACCCCAGTGCCGAGAAAAGATAGGATGCAGAAAGGGCCCATGTCACCTCTTAACCTTCTCTTCTCCAGACTTAACATACCCAGCTCCCTGTGCCTCATAGAAAGCAACCTGAAAAGTCAGTTTAATCATCCAAAGCTGCCCCAGTTCTGCTCTGGGTGATGATGTTCCATGGCATACATGGAACTCCCTGTCCTGAAATGGTTTGAAGTAAGGACATTGACTAGTATTTGGTTATCAGCTACTTAGTTAAATACATGTAACCTTTCTTTGTCCAGCTCCCCAAAGCAGATGGAAACATAATTCACCCATGCTCCAGTCACTGGCAGAATGGACTTCCTTCTCCCCATGGCAATACTGTTGCAAGTGTGACTAAGTAGTGATTGTGAATACAGAACAGTTGCAGATGTGTAAATCTAAGTACTTGTTCCATATCCACAAATGTGACCCTATTGCCATGATCATACCCCCCCCCAACCTACCTTACTGGCCATTGCCAATGTGTCCACACTGCACAGTATGCAACTTGATAATTCACACACTGAAATGAAGAATCCACCTCATAAGAAAGACCAATGTTCACTTCTGAGTGTTTATAGAACTCTGAATGGAATATCTATGTTTGGTGTGAATCTTTTTTAAACATTTTTGTACCAGGGATGGAGAACCTTTGACCTTCCATGTTTTGGACTATATTCCTACAGTCCTTTACCATTACTTACTGGATCTTCTGGGAGTTGAACTCCAAAATTTCTTGAAGGAGAAAGATTTTCTGCCCATACAGACAGCCCTCATAACAGAGAGTTAAGCCAAGTTCAGTTTTTCCTTCCAGACTCTGACTTCACTTAAACGGTGCTTTCTGAAGGTATGTAAGAGGATGCACAAGTACGTATATATTTACAATTAAATTACAGCAGGCATTGCTCACATATCATTGAAGTAAAAAATCTCATTAAGAGATTGAATGTGAGTGCAAGAAATTCTTTAACCCAACAGTCCTGCATCTGTAATATAGAGTCTGTTTGCATGGTGAGAAACACCACACATTCCAAACCTCCAGATCCTTTCTTCATACACATTTGTTCTCTTAGGAAAAGCAACAACTAACAAAAGAAATAGTGGTGGGACAAAAGTAAGGAGTTTTGTTCTAACTTGTAGGAGTCCTAATGTTAATGCATGAATACACAGTTGAGATTTTTCCAAATTCTTTCCCTGCTCTTTTGCTTCCTTTTTTGATGTGAATGTTGTGTGGTGGCATAGTTACAATGATAAATATGGAGGTTCCTGTGCTGTTGGGAATAATAGGCCCAATCTTTTCCCAAGCTGGAGCCACTTGTGAGGGTAAAAGTAACATTCCATTTGTGGGATTAATAAAAGCGCCCTTCTTTTCCCTTTAGATGTTCTTGCGTCATGAAGTTCCTCGCATTCACACTTCTTTCAGTTATCTGATTGGTCTATTGAGAGGCCATGCATGAAACACAGTCTTATTCAGCTGAGCAGGGGAGTGAGGATGAGGATGAGATGGACATATCATTACTTGGTATCAAACCATCACATGCCTTTAGCAACTAAAACAGATTATAGCCAAAAATTAGTTTTTGGTCTTCAACGAAAACTGATGTATTCAAAACAGTTAGAGTAGAAGGTCCCATTTGCAAAACCACCCATTAAGTAAGAGTGGGCAGGCACAGCAGGTCTGAGGGCTCACCGTCGGGTTGGATGGCCAAAATGAAAACCAACCCACCCACCCGCCCCAAAGTGGCTGGGAGTGTATGACCATTTCCGCACCAGGCTGTTATTGTGCTATTATTCCACTTTCAACATCATGTGGAATTCTGGCCTTTGTAGTTCACTGAGGCCAAAGGGCTCTCTGGCTGAGAATTCTAAATGCCCTTCCCCAAACTGCTAATTGAAAATAAATTGTGATGTTAATAGTGCAGTAGTCCCTATAACTAGGAATTCCTGTCCCTGCAGCATTTCAGGAGAGGAAGTTCATAGTTTTAGGGGAGGGGCAATAAAAGGGCAGTCTGGGGAATCTGGAGGGGGGGGAACCGCAAAAGCAACCTTGGGGCCCACATGCAGCTCCAGGGCCATGCTTTGCCCACTCCTGCATCAAGACCTGGTTAGAGTTTAGAAAAATTACCCTTGGAAACTTCTCGAAGTTTTAGTCTCAAAAGGAACTTTATCAGGCACTGAGTCCATACCATCCAAGTACCCTGATTTGGCAGGACAGGACTGTTTAATCTTCTGTCATCCCACATTTTTAGCTGCTCTTAAAATGTCCCAGTTTCTCTCCCCTCTTCTCACTTTCCTCTTTTGTCTTTGGCTTACTTCAGTAGCAGCAAACTAAATTCAAAGTGCAAAGGTAGTTTGCACCCTATCTATTCAGCAGGGAGAGAGGACGGGAAAAGGCAGAATCAGTGCAGGGCAGTTAATAGGTAATAGGGTTTCTTAGAGGTCTTTCACTCATAGGGCTCTGTTAAATTGAAGCTGACTTGATGGCAATTAGCAACACAACAAAGGCCAGCCAGAGGCAAGAGAATGACCTCAGTCCTTTTGGAAGAGAATGGTCTCAGTCCTCCTAGATAATCTCAACAAGAGAACTACTGAATCCATTGTTCAATGGTGAGTTATCATATAGGTCAATTCTATTGATTGTTGTTGTTGTGTGCCTTCAAGTCGCTTCTGATTTATAGCAACCCTATCGTGAGGTTTCTTGAAGATTTACTCAGTTTTGACTTTGCCTTCCTCTGAGGGTGAGAGTGCGTGACTTGCTGAAGGTCACACAGCAGGTTTCCATGTCTGAACAAGGATTCAAACCCTGCCCTACAGACTCATAGATTGATGCTTAGACCACCATACCATGCTGGCTCCCAGTCATATTGATATAAAGGGCCTTGGGACTGACAACAGGATTCAGGCCCATCTAATATATAAAAGTCAAACTTTGTCTGCTTCAGGCAGGTGAAGACCTCATATGATTGGCTGTGTCAGGCAAGAAGACCTCACATGATTGGCTGCCTGTGAAGATTCTATGGAATCCTGGGGTTGGCAGTTTAGGGAGGGGCCTTTAGGATGGTTGCTATGGAGACGAGGCCTAGGAGCAAGGAGGCGGCAGCCAGTGTATTCCCTCAGAAACCAAACCTCTGTATGTTAACAACTCCGAATACAGATTGGATTGAGGAATATAAGGAAAAGTCACAGGCGCTGGACAAGGCAGTTTGGGGAATTAGAGACACAGGATCTCAAACCTGTGTATTGCCACTCCATCTAGTTCCTAAGGTAAGGAAAGGTAATTCCTAAGGTATTTCTAACAAGTGTTACCTATGAAAAAATAAAACCCCGGGCAATGCTGAGTAAATATGCTAGTATAATATAAACTTCTGCTTGAAACAAATATCTGGAAGCCTAGAATTTAAGCTTCTCTGTCTACCTCTGCATCAGGGTTCATGTTGTCTTTCAGCACTGTTTGTGGGCTCCCTGGAGGGATCTCAATGGCTGCTATGAAAACTGAAGTATTGTGGAATAAGGTCTGTTTCAGCTGGGTTTTCCTGACATCCTAAAATAAATGTCTGCTAAGCGTAGAATATAAATACGAGTTATACATATTTTTGAGTCAGTGGGTTGGGTTTATATTTCTATGATATAATGTAAAGCGTGGAAAAGCATTCTAACAGTAGAAAACTGCCTGGGACTATAGATAGTGATTTTAGGCTTAACTAGAATATTAAGAATCATGGAGGAAGAGAGAGAATAGTGCAGACCTCCTGATGTTGTTGCACTGCCACTCCCAGCATTCCTCACTGTAGGCTGCTCTGGCTGGGGCTGCTGTATTTTGCAGTTCTATAAACATCTTTAAGGGCTGCATAATTCCCACCCCTGGTGTAGAACTTCCTAACATTTTCACTAGAAAGCTCTTAATTTCCCACAAATTATTGAAGATGTGGGCTAATAGTGGCCATTATTACAAATACACATAATAGTAGATGGGGTAGCCACTGCAATGGCTGCCATAATTAACATATTGACTGATACTGGGAAAAGCAGGAGCCATAGATGGGACTCAGATTGTTGTTTTTATTATCCATTGAAGAATGAAAGAACTTTAGTTGGAATCCCATTGGACAGTTACAAATGTGTAGCCTAGAGTTAGGCACTCATTACTGTTTTGTTCCCTAGTTGAGGTGACATATAGGGACCATAAAAGTCCCCCAGTCTCCACTTACTGGGCAGCAACTGCTGTGATCAATAGGAATTTGTTCTCTTGTCAAAGGGGAAGCTTCTGGCTGATGGTCCTATCTGTCGCCCTCACACAGGTGATCTCCAGCATGAGGAGGAAATATGACAAGGGTCTTGCTTCTGCCCTGTTGCGCTGGAGATCACTCATGAGAGGGGGTGGAATGTCACTCAGCTGCTTTCCAGTTGACAGGGGGACAGACCTCTATTGATCACATTGGCTGCTGCCCAGAAAGTAGGGAAGTAGGGCCATTTCCACACCACACTGTTATAGTGCTATTATTCTACTTTCAACACCCTGTGGAATTCTGGGGTGTGTAGTTAACTGAAGCCAAAGAGCTCTCTGGCTGAGAATTCTAAATGCCCCTCCCTAAACTACAAATCTCAGGATTCCACGGGATGTTGAAAGTGGAATAATAGCACCATAACAGTATAGTACGGAAATGGCCTAGGACTGGAAGGGTCAGGCCAGGATTCACTGTGTAGCACTGTAACTACTATGGTGCTTACACAGTCACAACTCCCAAATAGGATTCCAGCCAGCATTTATTTGACCTCAGGAGTCATCCTTAGAAGAGCTCCTCTGGCATATAGTCAAACTGCTTCCTCTGTTTATACAACATGGGGCACAGAGCAAGCAGAGTGCAATGAATTGCCAGTACAAGAGAAAGTCAAGCCAGTGGATGGGCACTTCAGCAAAATCATCCCATCAGTTATTACTTCTGTATAATCCATCACAGTTTCACTCCTTTTTCCCTCCAACCAGTCTCACCGGTACAGTAGCTTTGCTCATTGCAGGTGCTTAATGTACCCAAATCGCAATCCATTTTCAAAATCCATCATTTTAGGATTAGATTGAATATCTAAAGCATTGAGGAGACAACAACTTAGGATGTAGGGCTATATTACACGACTACGCAATAAAATGTTCACGGACTTGTGATGTATAGATATTTCATATTGATAGGGCAGTAATGTCAAGCTGTTATCTGTTAACTAATCCCAATATTTAATCTAATTTTAAAAATTAAGGTTTTACTCCCATCTCTACAGTGAAGGTACAACACGGAATTTTTTCAATTCCACAGTCAAGAAGAGAAACATGAAGAGAGAGGTTTGATTGGATTAGATGTCATACTTTTTGTTTATTTCTGTACCTTACTTTTCTTTCTACTTTTTCCTTTTTCTTGCTTTGTAATGTTTATTGTACTTTGAAAAACATATGAAGAGAAACATGAGGGCAGTTTCCAACTCTGTTTGTGGCTGGACTGCACAGGACTCCTGTTACAAGATCCCTTTTTCCACCTGTTGTTGGGCAGTGAAGCCACACAAAGGTCTAGGACAGCTTTCCTCAGCCAGTTTTTTTCCAGATATATTGGACTATAGCTTCCATCACTCTAGCCAACATATCATGTGGCCAAACTGTGTGGTTATGGTGGGAACTGGAATTCAATGATGCCCAAAGGGCATGAGAAGGCTATCCTAAAATATATACAATAAAATCTAGAATAGACCCCATGGAGAAAGCTAATGAGCCAGGTGGCTTTCAGGGTGAGTGATCAGAGAAGGCAAGGCTCTTCTGAAGTGAATGTTACTGCCAGGTGGGGAGGGCGCATGCTATTTATACCATCCCGGCATTCACCACTTTGCAGCTTCAACGTAGGCAAGATGAAAGGAAACAGTGTGTGCTAATAAAATGACTGGGGAAGTGGAATGATAGCTGCTGAGGAGTGTAAGGGAAAGAGTTGTGGAAGAGATAGTTCTGTGTAGCTGTCTTAGGGAAAAGTAGTTATGTGAGTGAGGCCTTAGTCCCTATGTATCAACATAATAATATTGAATATTTTTAGGTGGAGATTGTTAGGGTCATTTCTGCAGAGGGTGGGATTTATTTAAGAATAGCACATGTCCTTTAGTAAGAAATTGGCCATGGACTGTCAAACTTTTGTATGATAAATACAATATAACTACAGGCTAATTAACAAAGGCCTAAGTCCAACAGCATACTAGCACAATGGGATATTCTTCTTTTCTCCTTACCATCCTCTGCACAATTCCAAATTAGTGGGTTTTCCAGCCTTCCAGAGCAAGTCCCACAGCAAGCTGCAAGAGAATGAGGTAAGCCACTCTCAGAAGCAGTTTCCATCAAAAGAATGACCTCCACTGGATCCTGGCCAAAGTGTGAAGATAGCTTCATACTTAAAGGAAATATTTCCCCAATCAGTTCATCTCTCTCAGAAATATTTTCTAGTATTAATATTTGGAGGGTGGAATTTAGGATCCCTGAAAGCCTCTTGTTTCATCTCAGTGATGGTAAAGATTACCCAAAACAATTTCACAAGGTTATAGTATTCCTTATAGTTCTACACATGAAGGGTATGGGATCATGACCCCACCATTTCGCCATCTCTTACATATGTAGACATAAATCATGAAATCAGCACGTCTGGTTTTAGTATCTATAACCATCCCACAGATGGAGGCTACAATGAACACCAAGACCTTCCCCTACTACTGTTTCCCTGCTCCTCCTAGGGAGGTTGCTGAAGATGTGTCTGGGACATGTGGTTGCTTCCTGAGGCTCTCAGGTTGTTGTCTATATATATGTGCAGACATATGAATGCTCTTCAGATTTTATAGAAAAGGCAATGCTTTCCAGCAACACCACAATGAAAAAGTGAGTGAAACATTAAAGCATTTCATTCTGATAACAGAAAGACTTGTTGTTAACTGCCATCAAGTTGACTTCAACTTATGGCAACCCTATTAATGTGACACCTTCAAGTCACCTTCTCATCAACAGCCCTGCTCAGGTCTTGCAGATTCAGGGACGTGCCTTCCTTGCTTAAATCTATCCATCTGTAATGCGGTCTTCTTTTCTTCCTGTTCCTTTCTACCTTACCAGGCATTATTATCTTTTCTAGTGAGTCACGTTTTCTTGTGATATGGCCAAAGTGTGACAGACTCATTTTGGCTTCTAGAGAAAGTCCAGGCTTCCTTTGCTCCAGGACCCATTCGTTTGTCTTTTTAGCTGTCCAGTGTATCCACAGAACTCTCCAAATATTCAAATATTCAAGGCAGAACTCAGGAAAAGTACTCCCCAAACCTCCAACCAGCATGGTCAGTAGATTTTAGTCTTGTAATAGTCCAAGAAGCAATGTCTTCAAACTCAGATTCAAAGCTTCCATCATGCATAGCGTAACTTCCTTTCACACATGTATGGGGTACATAAGCAGTACTAAGACTCGGAGTGCATGTGCTGGACGTTACACTTGCCTCAGACCTGGCACAGAAAGTGTGAAGAAAGGGCTGGCAAGTCACTCCTGTTTCATGTTGCCTCCTGTGAACTGTCCAGAGCCACCTTCCCCACCTCATAACTCCTGCTCTGCCTTGAAGGGCACAAAATCAGATGTGATTGCAAGTAGAGACCCTGCAAGTATCCTGACCTCCCAGAAGAACAATATGAAAAGTTATACATTAAAATATTCTGTGAGATCACAGAGCTTCTGAAATTCCTTTTGCTTTCTTCCCTCTCTCCACCCCCACACTATCTCCCCCCTCCTTTTTCATTTCTCTTTGGTTGCTTGGTCCATATGTTGCTAATTTTCTGTCTTTTCAAAGTGCTCTGTTTCATTTAAACTCCAAATATGTTCTATTCATCACCAGTCAATGCTGGGTGGGGGTGGGGAGGCAGAAAAGTTATCACAAAGGTCAGCGTTGCCCTTAATATATAAAATAAATGAGCAAAGCACAATGTTTCTTTTTCTTTAGCTTATTACTTTTTCTTAATCCACTTTTTAGCTCTACTGTGCAAGATCACAGGAGGGGCTTAAGCAATCATGCCTAGAAAGGCTTCTTATGTATTCTGCGCAGGAGGAGAAGGGGAAAAAAAAAAGAGTTCCTCCAAACTGCATGCCTTTGTAGTTGGAGCTGCTGTGCAGGACCTGAGCAAAGCTAATTACTGGTCAGCAAGCTGGCGCGTTGCAGAATAAGTGGCAGAAGCTCCTTGGAGGAGTGACATGTCAGAGGCCTCAATTTCTAGGCTGCAAACCCTGAGTAAATGTTGCCAAAACAGAAAGACTAGGTGGGTACTGTCTCATGAGTAAACCCCATGGAACACAATAGGGGCCTTTCCGCACCTTACCTTATCTTGTTGCCTTCCAATTGTGATCCTGGCAGCCCCTTTGATGGGAAAGGAGCTCGACAGGAACGCTCCCCTTTGCACTGGACCAGGTCCCTGCAGAAGAGAGTGTGATGGATACATTTCTTCTTTCTGCAGCACAGCTGGGCTAGGAAGTGCTTCCATTGCACTTCCAGGCCTTCTGCAGGGCAGGCAAGTGTGGAAGCATTGCGTGATTAGGGGTCATTGGCAAAGAAAATCTGTCAGTAATTTACCCTGCTATCACACCATCTGGCAATGAGAGAAGGATGGGACCTCAATGACATCTTGTTGTCACAGTCCCGCTTCTCTCCCGTCCCCATGCTGAGATGTCATGTCCATATGGAAAGAGCCTAGGACTATTGTCCGAGTAAGGATAGGTAGGGTCAGAAAGAGTCTCTGTGTCTTTCTCAGAAAAAGAGGAATGAGGCAAAGGACGGGTGGGCCATTCAGAGCAGGATTCAAAGGAACATGCAGCTATGGCAAAGGATGTGGAATGCCAACAGCAGCAACAAAAGCACCTGAAGGAACGCTGGGAATCCTCACCCCTAACAGTTGGTCATTGGCCTGATAAACATTGTTATTCAGAATAGGCTGTGCAGTTAAAATCAGGGGTGATTTGTAAAAGTTGGGATGGCCAAAGGTAGAAAGCAGGCTGCTTAGGCCAGTCCTATAGAATCACAGAATCATAGAATCATAGAAATGTAGAGTTGGAAGAGACCCCAGGGGCCATCCAGTCCAACCCTCTGCCATGCAGGGACACCCTCAAAGCACTCCCGACAGAAGGCCATCAAGCCTCTGCTTAAAAACCTCCAAGGAAGGAGACTCCACTACACTCCGAGGCAGCACATTCCACTGCCGGACAGTCCTGACTGTCAAGAAGTTCTTCCTGAGGCTCAGGTGGAATCTCCTTTCCTGCTTTCCTATCTTTGAGTGTATCTCTTTATTTTCTCCAGTGTGAATGAATGCTTGCCTTTTGCTAGTATATTGCCTGATTTCAGAAGCTAAACAGTTTTGGCAGGCCACTTTAGAAATATCAGACATCTCTACAGAGATGAAGCCTGTCTCATAGCCAATACAGAACCAGACGGTCTGGCTCAGTATAAAGCTACATTCCTGAAATACGGAGGGTCACATATTTCCCATCCCTGTTCTATAGAATGCAAAAATCCATTGGTATTCTGTCCCCCAGCTTTGAAAAGGTACTTTTTGGACTACAACTCCTCCAGTCCATTGGTGCAGATTGAGCAAATCTCCTTTGTCTTCAGACTGCAAGAGACATATGTAACTGTATCTCATTCCAAGGCTGATCTTGTCTTCCTTCTTTTTTTTCTTTCAGTCATTCAAAACATGCATATAATGGCTGTGAGTTGATGTGGTTCTTCCCTGATATCTAGAGACTTTCATTGGAACACCTGAACACCACCCACTCACACGTCACAAAGACATACCATGTTCAATGAATGTGCTAGAGAACCATTCTTGAGCTTCAGGTACAGTTGCTCCTTTTTCTTTTCCAAGCGATCAGCAGGTTTGTCTGATTAGATCCTTCTTCAGTCACTACATCATTATTGAAACATATTAAAACAAATATTCATTTAACTCTTGTATAACAGTGACAAACCTAAAACCAATAGAACTGATTCACCCTCAGTTGGATACTTCAAAGAAGCTGACCAAATGGGATGCAGACTTGAATGTCTCTATCATAATCATGGCAAGCTTTATTGAAGGGCATTTAATAGTATGTAACTCTTTCCCAATCTGTGCCTCTTGTGAATGGTAATAATAACTATGAAAAGAGACAAGTGGGTGAGTGGCAAGTTAACCTGTGAAGCATGGATTGGATTTGGCCATCTCTCACAATAGATGGGACTCCCAACAAAATGAAACACAAATGAAACAAAACAATCCATTATCAAGAAAAGAACAAGAAACAACTCTGCTTTAAAGAAACCTCTCCGCATCTTTATTATGAAGTAAGCCGTCACAGGAGAATTACGAAAATTTCAAGTTTAGAAGCAGAAGGCATGATTTATTTTGAAATTGTCAAAGAAGAAAATAACAGCTTTGTTTTAATTATAAATCTGAGACATTTATCTATTTATTTTGCTGTTATGTACACAATAGCAAGAGAGAATAATGTGTGACATTCCTGTATTATGTGAGCACTTGTGCAACTGGCAGAATAAACTGTGATCCTTGAGCAAACATTTGTGGTAGGACTCAGGCCCACAGACTTTTAAGAAAACTGGAATTGAGTCTGAGAAAATATGAAGCAATAACAATGAAAAATGTCTCTAAGAAGTGCAGAGTGCTTTATTTTCCCCACTGACTAATCTTAATCTTTCCCCAGAAACTGAGGGTAGATATGATATCAGGAGACATACAGGGTTCATATATCTTTCCTTCTTTTGTGAGGAAACCACCTGGAGGCCATTTTGATTAGGGAAAAACAGTATGTAGGACAAGAGATAAGTATCACTCTTTAACCATTGTCTAATCAAATGGATTAAAATGGTCAATAGCAGCATTCAAGGCTAGGGGATTGGAGAAAGACCCTCTGAAGAGGGCTCCAAGGGGAGATTCCCACTTCAGTGCAAAACTCAAACTAGTCCCATTTTAGTGATCTTTTGTACGGGCACACACAGATGTATCTATTCACTGTGATGAAGCCACTATGGCATTGTACACATCTCATTGAGCCAGCTTCTGTGAAGTTATCGAGTAGCCATGACTCCATCAAAGTTTTTGTTTTTTTGAGAGCACCAGGAGACATTTGACACGTCTTCTGTGTCTTCTCTACTTTTGGACTTCAAAATGGCTTCAGGGACAATTGGCCTGGGTTCTGGATAGACTTTGAGACTTACTCTGCTCCCATTTTCTTACCAGTTTTAGATACTCTTCGTCTTTTCTCCTTTCTCCTTCCCTGCTTTCTTCACCCTACATTCAACACTTAATCCTTTTTGTAGAAACATCTTGCTTTTTAGCTACGGACAGGACCTTTCAGCTTTTTATCTGTTTCTGTCTGCAGCTGATGCCAGCCTGTCAGCCTTCCTGTTCAAAAACATTTATTCATTCATTTATCTAGTTTATACCCATCTTACTCTAAGCACAAGATTGAAGGTGGCAACCTAGCAGACTAGAGAAAAGTGCTTGTCAAGTAGTTGCAGCCACTGTCATCTGAATTTCCCTCATTATCTTTTTACTTCTCTGCACTGTATATTCTCCTTGAACAGAAGCATGAGAAACAGCAAAGATGGAAGCAGCAGCATTGTCCTTAAGAGAGTACAGGGTGAGGGAAATTAGACTGCTTTCTACATCCCCTCCTATCCCCATCCACCCCATAAGCCTTATGGGTGCCCTTGAGTGGGGCACCCAAGTTCATTTTAACCAGAGCTCGTCAAAACTGCCATTGGCCCTGTAAATTCAAATGCACATAATGCAATGCACACAGGCATCAAACTGGTTCACTGGTTTTTGTCAATACTGTCTTTCAATTTCTAACTCTCCTTGAACTCCAGCCTTCTCTCTTCCTTCCTCCAGATACTTTTCATTTCAGACTCCAGCCATAATAAAAGAAACCAAAGAAAAGGGGCAGCCAGGCCAAGGGAATGTAAAGACAGCAAATATAAGGTGTGAACATTTGTCTGTGTCTCACTCTGCAATGCTAGAAAGTTGGGAATTTGAAAGAAAATTTGAGGGCAATGCCCTCTTATGCCGTGTTCCTGTAGCTATACTCTGACCCTGTTCCTTACCCATTTAATGAAGCCACACACCCTATAATTATACAAGTGGCTAAAGTAATGCCCTTAAACCATGGGCTTTTCTACACTGCACTGTTATAGTGCTATGATTCCACTTTCAACATCCTGTGGAATTCTGGGGTTTGTAGCGGACAGAGGCCCAAGAGCTCTCTGGCTGAGAATTCTAAAGGCCCCTCCCTAAACTGCAAAACCCAGGATTCTTTAGGATGTTGAAAGTGGAATAATAGCACTATAACAGTCTAATGCGGAAAGGCCCCACCACAGGAGAGGAGTTAGATCTTGTTACAGTTGTAATACAATGTGTTCATGCCTCCATTTCTGCGGGAAATGGCTAGCTAATGAGTAACTCTTTGAGTAACTCAAAGATCTGCTTCTCACCCTGGTGTCATGTCTGAATGTGGGCAGCCCTCATCTGCTGGGCTTGTCAGGAGGAATGCCTGGCTGGTGCTGCAGTTTTTCTGCAGCTCTCCGCCCTGCATTCTGTCTTGCAAGTGCAGCCTCTTGTAAGGCCAAGGCCTTAAGAAGTGCTTCATTGCCAGTACTCTGTAGTAAATATGCCAGAAGTGAATTAGTTTAATCTTTTGCTTTATCATTCAATTGCTGACCAGACTGTCTTTTATGAAGGTTACTGCAGTCACCTTAGACCAGAGAAACAAAATCACTTTTGACAAAGCGCCTACCCTTGAAGACCAGCTTTCTCTCTCTCATCTTCTGCTGCTTTCTATATATGCGCAATTAATTTAACACCCAGCTGGCAGTAAAATTAGGTGCTTCCTGAGCATTATGCTTTTTAAATTGCTTTTTTTAATGCTAGCCGGCATATCGGAGTTGTCCTGCTGAGGATGGGTCTAATATCCTCTCCCAAATTCAGCCCTGCTCTCTGGAGCTGCAAGAAGGAGAACAAAGTCCCTGTTGTAAATGTTTCGTTATATCCATAATTCCAACAGGCTCTCCTGAATCCTTATAAATCTTCCACATCCTGAGGAGGTTTAAGATCTTCAGCTCTCTCAGATTCATTAAGCTCTGCATTCTATTACTGTAATAAGAACGCTGTGAACTCCTAATAAGAAAACTTGGAGTGACCGCTTTCTCCTATCCACAACTAAAAATGTTAATGCTGATTTTTTTAATTTCATTTTTTTATAATTGTTTTTGACTTTCTGCCAACTTAAAATTTAACAATTTAATCTAACATGGTTATTTCAAAGTCCTCCCCTCTCTGACTGTGATGGTTTGTGCTGTCTTTCAGGGAACCAGACCTTCTAAAGCCTGTCTTTTGTCTCACATATCTTGATTTCTGGAAACATGGTTATGGAGATTGGTACCTGTAGCCAATGTAGTGTGGCGCTTTGAACATTGGACTATGACCCTAGAGACTAGAGTTCAGTTCCCTGCTCAGCCATGGAAGTCCACCGGGTGACCTCGGGCATGTCACACACTCTCAGCCCCACAAAAAACCCATGATAGGTTTGCCTTAGGATCACGATAAGTCAGAAACAACTTCAAGTCACCCAACAACAACAACAACCTGTACCTGACAAGCAAAATAGAGAAATTCTTCTGAGTTAGTGATTCCTCATCCCCACTTTTTTTTGGGAAATTTTGTACTGATCGATTAATGGACAGAGTGGGACAGAGCAGACAATGAGGTGGACTCACCGATTCATCTAGACCTCTGTCAGCTTTGGGCCCATTCACACTACAGAATTATAGAGCTGTTATTCCACTTTAACTGTCATGGTTCTGTCCTGTGGAATCCTGGGAGTTATAGTTTGGTCAGAGGCACCAGAGAAGTTCCATGGCTTAGAATTCTGAAGGCCCCTCCCTCTGCTGGCAATCCCAGGATTCCAGAGGAGAGAACCATGGCAGTTAAAGTGGAATAACAGCACTATAATTCTGTTGTGTGAATGGGCCCTTTACCAGATCAGGAAAAAAAGGGTTTGGAGGGTGGGGAGTATCTCCTATTTTGTGGGAAGGATTTTCCTACACCAGTTCCATTGCTGGCTTTGGATCCAAACCAGCTCCTCCCTCCGTCAGCTGCTTCCATGGAGTCACCAGGTTTCAGGACTTTCTGCCAGTAGCACAGCTGTTGGTGGAAGCTCTTTCCCTGCTCAGCCACAGAAGCTGTCTCTGCCAGAGCAAAGCCTCTTCTTGGCAGTGCTCCCCTCCATTAGTAGAAAGGCACCAGTGTGCCATTTTCCTAACTCCTTCCAGCCATTAGCCCTCTGTGTTTGTGTGTGACTGTGCTTAAAATTTCATTCAGTGCAATCTTACACGTCATTGCTTAGAAGCAAGTCTTACTATGGCCATTTCCGCACTACACTCTTATAGCGCGATTATTCCACTTTCAACATCCTATGGAATCGTGGGGTTTGCAGTTTAAGGAGGGGCTGGCCAGCCCCTCCCTAAACTGCAAACCCCACGATTCCATAGGATGTTGAAAGTGGAATAATCGCGCTATAAGAGTGCAGTGTGGTAGTGGCCTATGCTTAAGAGGACTTACTTGCAGGTAAGTGTTTATAGGATTGCAAGCGGAGTCACATTTCTAATCCATTTTGCTCTTTAGGCATTCTTGCTATGAAGTAATAACAATAGTAAACATTAAGGGATTGGAAAGCAAAGTATCAGAGCAAAAAGAGGGCCTAGTTTTTGCTCATTGTGATAAAAACATAGAACAGTAAGCTTCTCAGTGAGATCTAAGACGTTCAGGAGGGAGTGCCAAAGTTGCAGAGCCACAGCCTGTCAACCTGTTGTCAGAGCTTGAGAAAGTTACTTTTTTGGACTAAAACTTCCAGAGCCTCACAGTAGCCATTCTGTTGGGGGGCAGGATTTTGGGAGCTGTAGGCCAAATGTATAACTTTCCCAAAGCCTGCTTGTTGCAAGTTGCTCTGGTAACTTGATATAGAGCAGCAAGCAAATGGTGAGTGTTAAGATAAAGAATAGCAACAAGGCTTACTAGGGCCTCCATCTGATGATCCTTTTGTGGATGGATGGGGCAAAGGAGCACAGGAGAAAAGGTATTCTCATAGGGTTGCTAAATCCAAACCACTAAAGGGTTAAGAAGAAAAAAAGTCAACATCTTGAATCTGGACCAGCAGCTATTTGGAAGCTAGTGCAGTTGGCACAGACCAGCACAGGGATAATACTTCTCTACTTTGAAAACTTCAATCTATTCTAGCAAAGAACATAAACATGCATCTTTTGCACACATTTTCAGCTTTTGCAACTTTTCTGTGGGGAAGAACATTCAACTCAACTCGCATTATCCTTAAAAGCAAGAGAAACTGAAACCAATTATAGGTGTCAAAATAAATAGGGAGATAATAAACCGACATAGGTTTTCTTAAGCTACATAAAAGTACAACCCCCAACAAAAACACGCTGCATGTCTGATTTCATTCCGTGCATCCATGGCTATTGAGTCTCTGTGATTTCTCCTGTTTGAGAGTTAGCTGCAACATCCCATTTGTTCAGAGAAGATATGTAAAGTCTCCCTGGTGTTCAGGTTCATTTAAAGATTTACATTTTGTATTTCCTTGCTCTGTTTCTGACTACATACATAAAACAGAATCGTAAATGTTTAGGAAAATCAAAGCTATTCTTAGATGCCTACGGTTCCACTAAGTTTGGATTCTCTAATTTGTGCAATGAAAGAAAATGGGGATTTGGGGTATATGTTTATATATTTTTTTCACAATAGAACTCTTTCTCATACCCACACCACAATCCTGTCTCTACTGAAACTTAAGAGATTGGCTCTAAGGTATACATAGTGTATACAGTTAGCTCTCCACATCTGCAGATTTGGCTTTCACAGATTTGGTTATTTGTCAGATTCTTCAATCCCTGTTCCCCCACACACACCTCAGGCACTTTTTTTCTGGGGGAACCTCCCCTCTTGGCATCTCTGAACAGGTCTGCAGCCCTTTAAAAACCTGCCTCTGGTCTGCCTCCTCCTCCACCAGCTGCTGCCTGACCAGTTAAAGATGGTTCACAGCCCAGTTTCTTGGCACTACAAACCCTCTCCTGATTCCACCCCCCATACCCAAGGAAAGAGATGGACGAGAGAGACGAAGTATGGGGCCACCGTGCCAACTCACCCCCTTTCCCTCTCCCTTCTCTGACCTGGTGTAGACTCTAGATACCTGCTCTCCCCACTATGCCTCAGCCACACACACACACACTTTGATATTTGCAATTTTTCTACTTTTGCCAGGGTCCTGCACCTCTAACCTTAGTGATTGTGGAGGGCTAACTGTACATTTGGGTGTGTGTTCAAACTATAGAGTGATCCAACAAGCACATTACTCATTGTAGCTCTTCAGGATTTCCAGATGCCAGAAACTGGACCAGAGACAAGAAACATGGTCTGGCAATGTGCTGTACTCCATTTCTCATGTACCTGATCACAATCTGAACTCATATTTTTGTGAAAGAAAGGCAAATACTCTTTATGCCATGTTTGCTATCAAATGAACAAACACCCAGCTTTACTGGTTGCTCATATAACAAATCAATTTGGTCTTCATGAGACTTTATGTGCCAGATTTTAGCCGTGGCATTTTTGAAAAGTCAAAACACTTTGCATCACAGCTCAGTTCTGTTTCAAAAGTAGCTAGCCCATGGCAACACAAGGACATCAATCTGGGCTGAGCAGAGGAGACTCAAGACTGGTGCTCCTGTAAGATTGGGCAGGGCTGTCATGGTCTAGTGGTTTGAGCATTAGACTTGGAAGACCTAAATTTGAATCTCTGCTCAGCCGTGGGAACCTATTCGGTGACCTTGTTCAAGTCACTTTCTCTCAACCACAGATGAAGGCAAAAGCAAATCCTATCTGAACAATTCTTGCCAAGAAAACCACATGATAGGTTTGCCTTGGGGTCAGAAATGACTTGAAAGCACACAGCAACAACAAAAAACAGGGAAAGAGGTCCCTCTCATTTTGATTTCTTGAAAGCTGAGAGTCAATGGCATGAAATCTCACAGACAATTAGTCTATTGGAAGATGATTCTCTTGGACTGTGATCCTGAGCATTATTTGAGGTATATCCACACTATACAGTTTACATCAGTTTGAAACTAGTTTAATTGTCAGCTCCATGTGATGGAATCCTGGGATTTATGATTTGGGGAGCTACATAAAATTCCTTTTTGGAGAGCAATACTCCATTCCCTTGCACTATAGCAATACAGCCCAGCAAAGAATTCTGAAGCATCTCACCAAACTATAAAACCCATGATTCTGTGGGATTGAGTCATGGTAGCTAAAGTGGTATCAGATTGCTATAAATAGTGCAATGTGGATACACTTTAAGTTGCTTAAATTTTATAGACTCAGTTCAGTAGAAATGAACCAATGCATCTGTGTAAAGAACTGCAGCCCACCATGTGTCTGTTGAACTCTCATAATGGTGTTTGTCTGTAACGGCAATGCCAATGTGCCAGTATCTCCAGGGTGCAGGAGATATCACTCTGCTATACTTTCTAAGGGAGACTGAAAGAAAAAAAGCCACCATGCTCCACAGCTTTATGGTGATCCTTTGCTGAATGCTGCCTGTAGCCCATCTGCCTCAGCATAGCTAAGGGGAGTGTTCTGCCCACATCTTTGTGCAGTTAGTGGAATTTGGTACGGGGCTTTGCCTTCACAGGTCACCTTTGGAGGAATGTTTTGCACATATGAACTATCTCAAGCTCACCAAGCAGCTTATTAGTTTCAGGCCGTGGCCTTCATCGTCTTATGTGCTTGATAACTTTATTAAATGCAGCCCTGCGCATTCATCTAAGCAAGCGGCCTTTTTACTATTTGTAGATAGTTTGAAGTAGCCATCCTTGGTCCATGATGGCTTCCAGATCTCACCAAGAGGAGTGCACATGTTTGCAATGCCTGCTCCCCTTCTCCATTTCGCCATAAAGTAGCCAATTTAATTTTGCACAATACTGTTTGATAACAACCATGTGTGCCTGTGTCTTCTGCGTTTAAACACTTCAGAGAAGACCCCGTTTGGTCAGTGTGGGAGACAATTTTGAGAGCAAAACAGAACCAGATGTTTCTCTTTTTATCCTCCCTTCTCAATCCAGCTAATTCCCAATGTCAATCACCTCGCAGAGACACGATGGAATTACCTGCTGGCAGAAGAGGCTTCCCACTGCATCTCTTTCTGAGTCAGTGCTCTGGTCATGCCCCTGTACTTCTCTTCTGGTATGAGTGAATCATAGAATCAGAGGGCTGGAAGGAGTCCCCAAGGATCATCTTCCTCAACCCCTGCTTATGCCTCTTGTTTCAATTTTAAAAAGTATAGCGTGTAGCATTTATCAGATGTTTGGAGAAATAGTGAGTTATGGCAGATTGAACTTTGTATACCCACCCAAAGAGATTTGATAGGTGGTTAAGTGGCAGCTCAGATCAAATTTTTGTAGATAAAAGACTGTTTCATTTACTCAAATTGCCTAGGGAAGATCTGAATTCATGGAAAGATAGTCAGGACTTTTGGTAAAATGCAGCCGCTATATACTGCTACACTGACTTGGCGACACATCAAGGACCAAATGGGAAAAGGAATTGTATTGCTCTATACCAAAATGAATAACTCTCATTTCATTCACTTGGGCATAAAACAGGGATTTAAGATATATCACTGGGTAGCAAGTTTTCCAGAATTTACAAAGTGTTATGAAAAAAATCTGTCTTTGGATGGGTATTTTTTTCCTACAAGCCAGCATGGTGTAGTAGTTTGAGCACTGGACTGCAACCTTGGAGACCAGGGTTCATTTCCCTGCTTGATCATGGAAACCCACTGAGTGATCTTGAGTAAGTCACACTCTCTAGCCCCAGAAAACCATGTGATAGATTCATCATAGGTTTGTCATAAATTGGAAATGATTTGAAGGCACACAGCAACAGCAACAATTGTGGGAACTAATAAAATGAGCATAGATTGGTGCTTTGCCCATGGATCATAGTGAATTGGGAGGAAAAGAAACAGTTGCATGTGATGCAGTCAGAAGCTACACCTGACGAAGAAAACAAGGAATTCCCAACTCTGCAATTTCTTCTTTATGCTAATATGTGGGCAGAATTATGGGCAGAAATACCAGCATTACAGACAGAGAGCAGAAAGAGAGATGCAGCAGAGAGAGAGAGATGCTTAATCTTCCATCAAGACTTACTATCCTGTATTCATGTGTCCTGAACTGGACTCCAGACATTGGAATCTAATTGTGGTAAAATTAGTTTGGGTTTCAACCCTATTAAATTAGCCATTCATGGTCCTGTTTGGGAGGAAGAGTTAATTATCTTGGGTGGACTGAAAGTTCAGATTAAAACCCAGAGCTGATTCACCATTCCACTGACACGGAAGCCACTGGCTTGGAGGGAATGTACAGTTCTAAGAAGAAAAGAGCACCCTTTGCACTGGCTTGCCAGTTCTCCCCTGCAAATCCATGTAGACACCCACATTCATTTTTCCCCCAGTAGTTGAGGATTTGGTAGCAATCTGTCCTCACATGTACATGTTTATGTGGTGTGTGTCTGATCTGATCCAAGCAAATTCCAATATGAATTGATTTAATCCATGTTTCCTGGACTCATGCATAAATCCAAACGTGCCTCTTCCTCAGATTTTGCTCTTTTCCCAAAACTGTGATGCTAAAGTAACAAATCAAAATGTTTTACCATGCATTTCTGAGATAAAATGCGTCTAGGAATGCACACTTTGAGAGAAAGTTTGGTGAAAAATAATATAGCTTTAAAAACATATTTTAGTACAAATTGTCATGTAGATTTCTTGTTACTGTGGATTAATGTGGAAATGAGATGGAACGGACATACGAGGGAGCACATGCAAAGGTAAAATTGATTGGGAATAGACTGTTCTGTTTACCCCATGTATATGCATATGCAAAATCAATATGGCTTGCCTGTGGCGATAGGGCTGCCACAGATCTAACACAGTAGATAGAAATCTTGTGTCATACAATTGCCACAAATGCAAGACTAGTCTGTTTAAACAGCATCATGCGCTGAGGTGTGGGCAGCTATCCAAGGCCTTGAAAGCTACATATGTCCCTTGCTGGACCTCATAGGCCCCTTGCCCGGAACATCCTCCTCCCATTTTTGGACTTTTTTTCTGGGATATTTATTTACAATTGACTCTCCACATTTGCAGGTTTGACCTTTGCAAATTTGATTATTTGCAGATTATTTGCTGCCACCTCTGCTTCCCCCATGCATTCAGTCACATGCATGGGTTGGCAGGAGAGCAGGATGAGGAAAGGCATGTATGTGTGTTCCTTCACGCTTGGCCAGGTGGGCAGAGGACAAGACGATGGGATGAGGGAGCAGGAGGAGGGAAGGCACATGTATGTATGCATTCCCTCATGCTTAGTGGTTGGGCGGGGGACAAGGGGATGGGATGAGGAGTGGGAGGGAAAGATGCGCTCGTGCATTCCTTCTTTCACTGAGGCAGGAGGGGGAACGATATTTGTCTATTTTCCACTTTTGCAAGGGTCTTGTGCCTCTAACATTCACGAACATGGAAGGCCAACTGTATTTGAAATATCCTTGCTCTCTCTGGAGACATTGGGGGTCATTTTAGGCCCAAGAGAAGGATTTTTCCAAAGCAGAAAGTATATCAGAAATCACTTCCAGCTCCAAAAATAGTCCTACCCAAAAGTACAGTAAAAAGCACATGCCCACTGAAAGCCACAGGAGACATTTTGTGTATTTTATTTCCAATCCAAAACATTAGGAGATTGGGCCCTTGTGGCCATAAATACAGAGCTGGAGCCACATGCAGGCCACGAGTTGTACTCCCCCTGCCCCAAGTTAAGTAATGGGGAGGAATGCTGGTGAAGTTCCATGTATGAACCAATGTTTAGTTCCCTTTGGGAAAACATGTGCCATGCAGATTTTCCTAGACACTGGCACTGTGGTGTGAATTCATAGGAACGCTATGGAGCAATAAGATGTCTGCAACTGTTTTGTCCTGCTCAGAATCTGAAATTCTGCATGAAGCATCAACACAGCCCAACTAATAGTACAGCAGTGGCCAATTTCAGCCTCTTCACAGGACAAACCAGCAGTGCAGTCACTTTGAATTGTGGCTGTGGGCTTAGGGCCAGCCATCAAAAGGAAGTGAGAGGAACATCCTGGCCCTTCAGGCTAAGCCTCGCAGTACAGACTGAGGAAAGTAAATGAATGCAGCTTTCCTGGGACTCAAGCTACCTCATGAAGTGCAGGTATCTTTAAGCACTTGGTTTATTTCTGAGGATTTATGTCCTTTGCTGGTAGCCTGAGAGGCACCAAGAAGGTAGCAGAGACAGCAGCTCCATTTATTGTAAAAAAAAGTGCAAGGAAAGAGGAGGTTACATCCTGTCTTTTTCAACAGTTGCCTTTGGGGCACTGTGGATGCAATGTTCCTGTTCTTGGTTCATGGAGGGTTGATACCCTTCTTTATTTGTTCAGTGGGAGCTTTTTTAAACCCAGCTTTTCAACCTAAAAAGCCCTCAAGGTATTTTACAAATCACTCCCTCCAGAAAAAAACCCATGCAAAAAATTTGAATCAATGCTCTTTTTCTCCAACATCAAGATAACTGGAGGACAGTTTGTTATCTGGGTTGTGTCTCCCGACATCTAGCAAGTGGGTTTCCAACTGTTGAGCACCATTCAGCACCTGATGGATGGCGAGGGCATATGTAAAACTTGCTGGGAACTGCGCAATTGAGATATTTCGGCAGGCTTATTGCTTTGAATTTGCAAAATGGGTAGAGATTGCCTATGTGAAGAATGCCAAAGATCCTAAAGGGAAAACAAACCACTTGGCTTTCAGGATAAAACATGCCTGCTCTTTGGAACAGAACTGGGCTTATCAAATGCAGCTTATGTATATTGCTGCTCATTTGGTTTTAATGAATTATGAATCAGCAGAAATCCTTCGCTACGAGTGAGCTGATCTGATGCGCTATGACTGTTGCAGTGAATGTCTCCTAATAGAAAAGGTAAAGACCAGAAAAGGAACAAGCTTCAAAGCCACCGGCCAGAACGGCCATCAAAGTCTCTGGAGGGCACATGGATGGCCTTTTGGTCTTTCTTCCAGCCTAATCCAAAATGACTTCTCTCTCAAAGACTTGGCCTGTGGGTGAAACAGCGGATGTCCATGCTGAAATCCTGAGGCCGCTGTTCTTACCACCACTTTCTCTTGGTGCAATGCATTTGTTTATTTTAAAGGGCTCTGTAATCATTTGGCATGCTAATGAGTATTTCAGAGCTGGAGTAAGTAAACGGATTTACCAGAAATAAGTGGACATATCAGTCCATAAGTACAAAAGCAGGATATCCTGCTGCTTACCATATTTATATACAGAAGTCTTATCTAAATGAGTTTTTATATCTTGAAAAAAATCTTGTGGATGTTAAATATTGATACATGAATGAATAGATAAAAATAAGACTCATGAAATGAAAACTGTGGGAGTGGCATTTCATGAAGTGGGCGCATTTCTACTATGCTGTGGACTGTACATGAGGAAGTGGAGTTCCCAAATAAAAGCCCCGGAGGATTCTCTTGTTTCCTTTACTGTCACACAACTGTGAAGGGGGACATAGCTGTGGCTTTCCTTCACCATGTTCCATGTCCCTCCTTCCACCTCAACGTGGCTGGAACAAGATGCATTCTGATTGTACTGTATATGGGCTGCTGCTGCTGCTTCTCTTTTGTAGTGTCAGCATCCGCATCTCAACTCTTAGGCACAGATGGCTTTTTCTTGGATTATCAGTTTTTATTATCAAGTTGCCAAATAGTTCTATTTTTTCATACAAACACTGAAAAACAAAGCTCATATCCATAATTGGTCAGGAAAATCCATTGTTATGTGTGTGCAGGATTTTTTTTTTTTTTAAAGCTTAGCTACTGGGAAGAAGGAACTGGTAAAACCACCTCTGAGTATTCCTTGTCTAAAAACCCCATATGAAATTCATGGGGTTGTTGCAAGTCAACAGGCAGCTTGAAGGTACATATACATGCACACTGAGGCAGAACCAGGTGTAAGGCTCCTTTAACCCTCCAGATGTCATTGAGTTCCAGCACCCATCAGTTCCAGCCAGCATGACCAAGGGTCAGGGCACTGGGAGCTGTAGTTATAAATATTGAGAAATGGGGCTTTAGGTCCTCCTCTCCACAACATCCTCATCATTTGACCTTTGGTGAAGCAAAACAAGTGATAGTTAACCAAATGTGGCATCTTGCTGTAGAACATACTCTTAAGGATTAAAGGCAAACACTTCGGCAATAGGAGACAAGAACCACTTACTTCAGGCAAGAATAGCCAATCCATGCCTTTCTCCACTAAATTTTAAACTTAATTTTGCTGCATGTAATCCCTGGTACGGTTTGGCTTGCTTGCCTTTGCTTGAAGAAGAGGGACATCCCAGCACCAAGTTGTGCTTTCACTGTGGAAGTCAAGTTTTGAAAATTTTTAGGAATTCATTTTGCAAAGAAGGTCACTTGGATACCAGAAAACAGGGTAACTTTCACAAGGGTGCAAGCAGTGGGCTTATTTTCACAACATCATTGGTCTTGTCAAAAAGCAGTGGCAGAGTAATATTTCCTAGTAAGCTCATTTATGGCATTGGCTTCTCACTTTGTTGGCAATGAGTCCAATCTATCAAGTGCCTCTTTTCTTGGGGAAGCACACAACACTGTCAGAGTAAATGGGGGCTGTGGAGGATCTGGCTCTGAGGGATTGATCTCTATGGGAGTGTCAGAAGGTCCTGTGTACAAAACAAATAGATGGTGCTATATGGCTGCTCAGCAATTCTTCATCCATGAGACATGGAGGTATTAGCGCTGCTCGCCCCATTACACTTAATGAATTAAGCATGCCAGTGCCATTTCAACCTGATGAAGCCAAGTCACAGAGACTTTCCTGCCACTCCGCATTGCCATGGCAGTATACACTTAACATATCATAATCACAGAAATTAGTGAGAACATTAAACATCCTGGAGAAGCCACGTGTGAGGGTGTGTTTGAAAAATGGTTCTCTGCAACTTCCTCAACGCCCTCCCTCCAAAAATCTCAGAAGTATTAAATCCTCATTAATATAAGCTCAATGCATTTACGGTGTCAAAAATGTGTTTTATAAAAGCCAAAAGCAGAGTTGCACAAGTTGCCTCATTATCAATAATCTAGCAGGGTCCCTTTTATGTGTCATTTCTTTACACAATATACTATCATTTATGACTTTTAGCAAATACATCATGGGGAAGGATTACTCTCATCAGAGGCAGTCTTTGAAAAGGATATGCTAATTTCTAGAGAGCAAGAAAACATCAAAACAGTGCCAGCAAATAGCCAAGGGACTTTCATGTCTTAATATCCCTCAGAAGTGCTTTATCTCCTAGTGCAACGTGTATCATGGTATAAACAGGAAATGAAACAGCCAAGGCATCAAAGAAGCACCAGTGCATGGCTGTAATTTTAGATCAGGTTTAATAAAGGTTATCTACAGCAGGCTAATCAAACAAAAGGGTGTATGTTTTAAAGCGCCATTTGATAATTTCCATTTAAGTTCCCCCTCCCTTCAAAGAGATCCTAACAATCTCTTGGTGACTCCAGATAGATCCCTTCCCCTCGCTTTTCAAAGTAGCCCAGTTTATTGGTTGTAAAAAATGGTTTTGATGTCCTAATGGTTATTAGCAATGGGGAGGTGGGCAAGGGAGCAGAGATGGGGGAACTGCTTGGGTCCCATCTGTGCCTTAATTGGAAATGCAACTAAAGTCAGGTTGAAAGGCAATCAGCAGAGATATCCCAGGGCGGGGCGAGATGGAGCAAGCCGGATCTTCTCAGTCATCCCTGTCTCTTTATAAGATGGGGAGGGGGATGAGCATCCATGGTTTTGAGACATCAGCAGTTTTCCCACAAGTTATGTATTTTTGGTTTACCTTGCCTTTCTGGAAACAAAGAAATTAAGTTACTAGTACTCTTTGTGATGGAGCTAACTGGGGAACTAGGATGTCAAAATGATGATGAAGATTGATGATGAGGATATTTATTTATATCTTATTTATATCTTGCATTTTCCCAGTCCGGGACTCAAGGTGGCTCACAAAGGCTAAAACAGATGTAGCATAAAAAACCCTCAATCAATCTATATCTATATCTATATCTATATCTATATCTATATCTATATCTATATCTATATCTATATCTATATCTATCTATCTCAACACAAAAAGGGCAGCCCAAACTACTTAACATCTATGGGCAATTGGGGAGTGGGGGCAGGGAAGCCCAGGAGATCAAACTGCATATGCTTATGACTCCGAGGAGCTAGATCCTCTTTCGAAGTCCATTGAAGCCAATGAAAAGAATATCATTGACTTCAAGGGGCTTCAGATCAACCCCCTGTTTCCCCTGTCAGTGGATACTCATGTAGAGCAGGAGCACAGTCACTATACCACAGTTACTAACACAATGGCAGGGGGCATTGTGCTGTCTTCAGAAAAAAGAATTTGTCTTCACTGAGAGAGAATGACAGAGAGAATAAGGGTTTTAAAAGACAGGAGGAAGAATTTGTTGACAAAGCAATATATCTGTCCTGGTTCAGTTTGTTACTCAAGAGCTGCATTCCTTTCTTTCTGTGATCAGCGTACAAGAATGACCAGCCAGCCTGTTAAACTCTTTCTTTTATGTACTGGGAAAGAACAACAGAACTAGGTCATTGCAACAGACTGGCCTGCCTGAGCTGTGATCCTCCACCAAACTAAACACATCCCACCAGCCACAGATGCTGGCTCACCAGGAATCCCATAAACTTCCTGCTTTTGATGCCTGCCTGGGACTGCAACTTGAGATGGCTTGTCACATACCTGGCAAGCAGCAATGTATTGCTAGTGGGCTATATTCAGCTTGGTTCTCCCTCTCATGCTCTCTTTGATAGTGGTGGCAACCATAGTTTTAGCAAGGAAGTGTTAAATGGTTTAATAGTTTTAGCAGGTCAGTGCTGCACCAGTATGCTGCAAACAATACCAAAGCACTGCATGACTCTGTGGCAGGATACTCAAACAAACCACATCTACATTCAATAAGAGGTAACCAAGACATCAGAGTGGGTGGAAAGGAAGGCTTAAAAGGCCTTGTGCAAAGTTCATGCACATGAAGTAATTGGCAAGCAGTGCCTGATCCAGGTTTCTCTTTTAGGGCCATTTCCACACTAGCCTGTTATAGCACAATGATTCCACTTTCAACATCCTCTGGATTCCTGGGGTTTGCAGTTTTGGGAGGGGTCAGCCGGCCCCTCCTGAAACTGCAATCCCCAAGATTCCAGAGGATGTTGAAAGTGGAATCATCACGCTATAATAGGCTAGTGCGGAAATGGCCCTAGGTTTGCACATACATGCTGTACATTTTTCCTTTCGGAAATTGTGGTCTAACACCAATGCTTCTATGTAGCAATAGTAATATGCAGTGCAACACTAAAAACAATTGGCATGGATAATCTAAAGGGCCAGTGTGGTCTAGCAGTCGAGTATTGTACAAGGACCAGTGAGATTCAAATCCCCACTCAGCCATGACACTCACAGGGGGACCTTGTCACTAGCTCTCAGTGTGATGGAGCTTTTATGGTTATTGTGAAGATAAAATGGGAAAATGAGGAGAGAAGAATATATACCATCCTGACAGAAAAGCCGAGGCATTAACATAATATATAGATGAGGGAATATACAAAAAAATATTAAGCCGGTTTATTAAAGTTTTGTGTATTAAACATATGCAGCACTTCACACAACCAAAAGAAGTCCTGAAATGGTATTTTAAAAACTCAACATTGTCCGGGATCCTAATGGTTAGGCCCAGCTAGAGTAGATCCATTGAATCAATAGAAATTCCCTATGTGTTGACTCACTGTTCAACAATTCATTGAATAGGCCTGCTCTGGTAGCGATCTGCCAATAGGATTCCAGACACTTTTAAAAACCTCTTATTATTTGTAATAAATATCTAAATGGCTTTTTAATGTCATTCATACTTTAATTATAGTTTAATGATAATCTTTAGAACCTTTATATATATAGTATATTGTACCTGTTTTAATTTATAAGTGGCCTGGAGTTCCAATACTGGGGTGAAAAGTGGAATATCAATAAAATGAATCACCATCACCACCATCATAATCATCCACCACCCCACTCCCACCAAATACATGAAGCCTCGTACAACGGTGGGTGCCAAATATCCACCAAAGCCAGGTCATTGAAACTATCCAAATACCTGGATAAAGGGAAACATCTTGGCCTGGTGCAAAAAGACAACATGGGGCCTTTCCACCTTACACTGTTACAGTGCTATTATTCCACTTTCAACATCCTGTGGAATTCTGGGATTTGTAGTTTACTGAGGCCACAGAGCTCTTTAGCTGAGAATTCCAACTGCAAACCCCAGGATTCCATAGGATGTTCATAGTGGAATAATAGCAGTATAACAGTGTAGGGCGGAAGTGGTCCCAGTCAACAAGACCTTTTCACCCATGTAGCTCAGCCCCACCAACCCATTTCATACCTGGGGGTAGGCAATAGATGCCCTCCCGATGTTTTACCCCTGACCACTGGCTATATTAGCTGCAGTTGATGGCCCATCTGGTAGGCACCTAGATACATAATCCTGGTGGCAAGTGCTTCAGGGTACCAAAGCAAGAGGTCTACCTGGGATCTCAAGCTCAGGACTCAAGACAAAAACGTCTGTGTGCATGCTAAGCAAATTTCTTCCATATCACCAGGAATCTGTTTTCAGATAAATAAACATATATATAAATTACATACATTTCTTGAATCCATATACAATTTGAGCCAATGTACAATTTAAACCTCCAAATAATAGAGCTGTATGCCTATGTTCCAAGGCAGGGATTGTAGCAAACATATGACAAGTATATGACTGCAAATGTACTGAAATATTTAAGAGAACCACAGCAGGGATCTTCTCCCCTCCCAGATGTTCATGAAATACAAGGGAATAATAACATTTGGGAACCAGGATATCTTTCTGCCTCCTTTATTCCCTCCCAGGGTGAAATACACATTTATTTGGATTTTTTTTTAACTTAAATACCTGCTTCAGACGGTTTGGGTTCACACACATGAAAAACAATCCTGAAACAATGAAGAGTTTCACTGGGGAATTAGTAATCTTGAGGCCCTCTTCATCGGCTCCACATACATCTCCTTCAATGTTTCCCTGCCTGTTTTTTTCCCGTTGTGTTTATTATCAATGTGACCAGTGGTGTTCATTAATATGTTCTAGAATGGCTTAGCCCATTGGCACCAACACAGAGTAATTCAAAAGCTACTGACACTAGACAGTCCTTTGATGCTTTCACTTTTCAAATCCATGGATATGAGTCCTTTGGAACAATCAACTGCCTAATTTCACAGTGACAGCTGGTGGCTCCAATGTCAGGGCGGCAGTGAATCCACTCTGGATGTTAGGCAGAACCTGATATTTTCAAGGTCTTACAGATTTATAATATTAGAGAAAAGATGGGCAACTTCCCAGGGTTTGTGGGCCTGCCACTCATTGTGACAGGATCACAGAGGACCATGAGAGACCTTATCCCACACTTATTTCAACCTCTGTCATCAATGTGAGGACCTCTTCTGTCCCACTGCCATGGCATCAAACGTGGAGACCTTCTAGTTTCCCTTGTGGTTCCTGTGAGAGATTTAACTCACCTAATCTCCTCATTGGGCACCAACACTCTTGAATACCTGCTGCCATCACAAACATCCTGTGTCTGAACTCAAGCTTCTAATATCCCTTGTGTAGTGTTCTGAGAGGTGCATGTTATAATACATTTATTAAATAGAAGTTAAACACAACATTAACGATTACTTATCTAATACATCTAATTCTTGACTGACTCTAACTAACGCCAACTCACATCTGTCTCTCATATCCCTAATGCTGGCCCTAATTGCTCTCTCTTACACAAATACTGACTGAGCTGAATCTAAGGCCATTTCTGCTCTACACTGTCATAGTGCTATTATTCCACTTTCAACATCCTATGGAATCCTGGGGTTTGCAGTTTAGGGAGGGGCATTTAGAATTCTCAGCCAGAGAGTTCTTTGGCCTCAGGAAACTACAAACCCCAGAATTCCACAGGATGTTGAAAGTGGAATAATAGCACTAGAACAGGGTAGTGCAGAAATGACCTAACAAATCTCTGTCTCCATCTCTGACCCTGACTGACTACCCTAACATCTCATATTCCTAATTCTCTCTATGACCCACACCTAGGCTTTCTAATATGCCTTCAAACACTCAGCCAATATTCGATACTCTCACTCCTCCTGAGAGATCACTTAACTTATGGCATGTAGAATATATTGCATATATACCCATATTATTGTTGTAGGCCTTCAAGTCATTTCTCACTTATGGCAACCCTAGCAAGAACCTTTCATGGAGTTTTCTGGGGCTAAGAGTATGTGATGCGACCAATGTCATCCAGTGGATTTCCATGGCCAAGCAGGAAATCAAACCCTGATTTCATAGTCATAGTTCAGTGCTCAAACCACTCCACCACACTGGATATAGCCATACCTTATCTTAAGTTAAATAATAAATGTAACATTTTAATATCATAAACCACAGCCTCCATCTGCCCGCTTCTGCTTTACATTCTTTGTAAAATTTCACACTTCTAATATTTTCAGCAAAAACAAAAAACCCACACATGCTTCCCTTGAGATCATAGGGTATGATGAGCCATTTGACCATTTTCATCCTCCTCTTACCAAACCAAAAACCAAAAACAGATTGGAGTGATGGGACAAAATGGTTGACCATACTCCCAATAGTTCATGGGCACAAGTAGCCATTTTTGTTAGGAAAATAGGGGGGGCAGTTTGAGGGTGAGCACAGAGACCCACGTGGGGCTGCAGAAAAGGCCTTGAGAGGGATATGTATGGTCTTCCTGAGGGCAGTTGAAGGTGTCAGTGGATTCTAGGGACAGAAATACAAAGTGATGTCTGAGCAAAATCAAGCAGTATTTTTTCTAGCTTGTTTGGGATCCCACTCGAGGCTTCAAATTCAAATGTGAAAAGGCAACCAACATCAAACCACAAGTGTTGCAAAGACACATTTCAGAACATGGAAATTTGTCAAACGAGGACAAAGGTATTGCGTCCAAGGCACACACAGAGTGAGTAAGCAACTGAATAAATAAAGAGTGGGGGCGTGGATTACACTTAAAGGAGGCTTGATTTGTTCAAACAAATGCTTGGAAATTAGTTTACAATCTTAAAATGAACATCTATCAGTGGCAACATACAAATCACAACTGTTCCTCCCCAGAATTGCCTGTCAGACATTATCAGGATCATATTGTCTTTCACTCTCATTCACCAGCTTTCTCCGAATGAAAATAAAAAGAGTGAGAAGGCACTTCAAACACACATGCCTTCACAGACAATTAATAGGCTGGTCTGGGTAGCCGCATGCTGTGCAGTTCTTGAAAACTGGGCTCTAGGAGTCATTCCTGGCAACCATGGGGTTCCTTTGAAATCAAGGACTTGAGGCCAGCTGAAGGTGTCTGTGGCTTCTAGGAACAGAAATAGGAAGTGATGTGTGAGCAAAGTCAAGTGGTATTATTTCTAGCTTGTTTTTCTACTAAAACTAAAATGTGTTTGCTGTTGCCACAGGGATCTACAGCTGCAAACATTTAGAAAACATCTACAGAAGCTTCCAGGAGAACTGACAAAAACAACCAAGGCTCCCAAGCCCGTAATGGTACAATGCAGTGTTTAATGTTCAGGATCTTCCATGGTTTTAAATCAGTTGGAGAGCCAACTGGATATGGAAGATTTTCATTACTGGCAGTTGCCTTTGGGCATGTGGAAAGCAATGAAAATGGGGATGGAGACGGGCAGAAGCAGTGCACTGAAGCTTGCCCCCTGTCCCCATCTGCAACTTTGGCCATTTCCACCCTGCACTGTAATAGTGTTATTATTTCACTTTCAACATCCTATGGAATCCTGGGGTTTACAGTTTAGGGAGGGGTCTTTAGAATTCTCAGCCAGAGAGCTTTTGGACCTCAGGAAACTACTAACCCCAGAATTCCACAGGATGTTGTAAGTGGAATAATAGCAATATAATAGTGTAGTGCAGAAATGACCTTTGTTGTTATTGTGTGCTTTCAAGTCATCTCCAAATTATGGAGACCTCAAGGGAATGTAACTGGTCCAACAGCTTCCTCCCCCCAATCTGATATGGTTACATTGGTGAAATATAACTTAATTGCCAATATGCATTAGTTGGCATTGATATAAAAGGAATCATGATGTGGGTGTAAGGCCAGGATGAACAAAGGAAGAATACTAGCTGAACATGTGTGTTACTAAGTAGGTCAGAGATCCCTTCTAAGCATAGCCAAGGCCATTGTCAGAACAATCACCAGGTAACTCCAGAGATAAGAGGATTAAACCAAGCTGTATCATTTCTGCCATCATAAATAATTGCAAAGGGAAAACTATCATCAAATCACTGATTATTTCAATCCTCCTTCCTAGCACCTAGATGTCTTCCACATTATTCCCTTTTTCTGTCCACTATTACAGAGCTGTTATGATAGCCATTCATTCCTTCTCACCTAACACTAAGATCCTCAGTGTAGCCTGGACCTCATTGACCACCCTGAAACCTCCATTGTTTGCTGAGGTAGAGAACCATCTACATCCCTTGCCCTCTAGACCAGTGGTTCTCAACCTTCCTAATGCCGTGACCCTTTAATGCAGTTTCTCATGTTGTGGTGACCCCCAACCATTATCATAGTGTCAGAAGCTCAACCTGAGAAGGGCTTGAAGCGAGGTCTTAGGCGACCCCTGTGAAAGGGTCGTGCGACCCCCAAAGGGGTCCCGACCCCCAGGTTGAGAACCACTGCTCTAGACCAATTTTGGGTATAAGTATCCTTCATTTTGACCAGTTAGCTGCAATACCTAAAATGCTGAACACCACTATGTTGCTCTGAATCTTAATTGTACTACCCTTAGACACCAATCTAAGTCACCTCATCACTGCTCTTTGGGACTGGTAATTATAAACCAAGAACCTCAGCCTTACTATCCATAATTTTTTCCTTCCCTTTTCCTTCAGTTAGCTCTTGTGTGTGTTTGAATCTGTTTGAATCCTGTGTTCATGTGTGATTGAATTCTCCACAACAGAACACATTTTTAATTTACTTTTTAGTCTTTGGTTGGTTTTTCTGCAAGGATCCTGTAAACATTGGTGGAAAGATCCTGCTAGCTAACCTTGCCTCTTGCAGCCTTTTTAATTATAACCAATTAATTCTCCATTTTAGCACTGAATTGCGAGTACTTCTGGAGGGCCTCAAGGGGTCTCCCACCTTCTGTAGTCAAAGGGAACCTATAATAGGGTTTTCTTGGCACAATTTGCTTGGGGAGTTTGCCATTGTCTTCCACAGGGGCAGACATTGTGGCTTGCCCAAGGCCACCCAGTGATTTTCTATGGGTGAGCAGGAATTCAAACCCTGGTCTCTTAGTCCAGTTGCATAGGGATGGGGGGTGATTCGCCCCAGGCAGCAATGCTTCTGGGGTGTCCCAGCCTGTAGCCACGCCCCCAAGTGCCCTGGCCACATCCACATGCCCCATAGCCACGCCCATACATCATGGCCACATCCCATCCACTGTGGCCATGCCGCCATGCACCACAGCCACAGCCCTCGCGCCATAGCCCTGCCCCCCTCCACACATTCCAAGCTCCACCACTGTCTTAGTCCAGCACTCAAATCACTGCATCACACTGGCTCTACATGCATCCAAAAGCCTGAACAGGAGTCAGATCTACTCATCTTGGCAAATATGGTGCCCAGGCTTCCTGAGCTAATCAGAAATGGTAGCTGTGAGGCCCTTTTACACCACATAAATATAGCACTATGATTCCATTTTAATGACCATGGCAACATCCTATGCAGTCCTGGAATCTACATTTAGAATTCTCATCCAGAATTCTCCCTTGGTCCCCAGGATTCCCTAGGATGCAGCCATGGCAGTTAAAGTGCAGTCATAGTACTATAATTATGTATTGCAAAAAGATCCACGTTTCTGACACTCTGAGATTTTCAGAGTGCATAAATGTGCAGTTCTGAAAGAACAGCACAATTAAATATTGCAAAGGTTCTTTTGGGTCATTGAGGTTAAAAAAATCTGAGAAGTGAAATGAAAAGTTTTGGCTCCCATACGCCTTCCATCCCAGACTTAAAATGAGTGTTCTTTTACTCATGCCAAGTATTTTCTTTTGTAGGACCCATTTAAACAAAATCTTCACCAATATTTCCAAGATGAAGGGAAGCATTCTAGAACATGGGTGGGCAACTTCATCTGGAGCCAAACTTTCTGCTGTATGAACAGCTGGGAACTACACAAACTGCCCAAAATGCCCCCCAAACACAAAAGGAATAGCTGGTAGATCACTTCTGGTTTCAAGAAACAGATTTGTTTGTTAATGTTAAACATACAGGGACACTGTCTTGAACAGTGTTTCTCAGGCTCTCTGATCTGGGGGACCAGCAACTTGTTCTTTCCCAAAGTGCCAGGTAGGGGCTGTTACCATATTTGTACCCATTGGTTATAATTGTTTCTTTCTTTCCTGAAAACTCAACATGAACTGACAGCTGATGGTTTGCAGACCAGCACCAGACTACCTGGATCTCCATTTTGAGTATCACTGCTCTAAAAGATGTGGACTGTTTCTGTGAGTCATATGACATTGTCACAGTTAGGGTAAGATTATTGATATCACCCATTCCATTCTTTAGGCTGCTATATGTTCATTTATCTGGGATTCTTTTCTTATGGTTTTTTTTTTCTTTTCCTAAAATTACCTCACTCCACATGAAATTTTCAAGAAGTTCCACAATGTCTCTCATGTTCAGTATTAGCACTATTAAATTCTGAGTTCTGAGAATTCTCTTCCCCTCTGTGTAGATTTCTAAACAGCAGTGAATGAGATGCTAAGCAGCTACTCCATCCATCTATCTATCTATCTGTCTATCTATCTGGTACATGGTGCTCTACAAGTACAAGAAAAAGCATCCAATCCTGCCAATACACCCACACTCACCCCCACACATATACACACACAAAGGAGAAGCAAAGAGTAATGCAAATATAAAACTATGCCATACCATTCTGAATATAGAATGGTAGAGGAGGGAGAGGGCTTGTTTTCTGCTGCTCCAGAGACCAGGACAAGGAGCAATGGATTCAAGCTGCAGGAAAGGAGATTCCACCTGAACCTCAGGAAGAACTTCCTGACAGTCAGGGCTGTCTGGCAGTGGAATATGCTGCCTTGGAGTGTAGTGGAGTCTCCTTCCTTGGAGGTTTTTAAGCAGAGGCTAGATGGCCATCTGTCGGGAGAGCTTTGAGGGTGTCCCTGCATGGCAGGGGGTTGGACTGGATGGCCCCTGTGGTCTCTTCCAACTCTACATTTCTATGATTCTATGATTCTATGACTATATTATCTAGGCAGAAATACATATGAAAACCAGTGCAGTACATGGTAAAGAAAACTGACAAATACATATAACCAAAATATACAAGACAGACACAAAAAGAAAATGCACAAGTGTGCAAAGGGATCTTGCAGCAGCTTTGAGACTAACTGAGAAGGGGAGTTGGTAGGATAAAATTTTGTAGACTTAAAATTTAAGTCTTACAAAATTTAAATCTAAGACTTAAGTCCTGAGATTCATCAAATACTATCACCATGGAATGTCCAAGTGTGTTCTAATTGTACATAATGCTTTTGAACACTTGCACATGAAAATACAACCTTGTCTCCACTCGCAGAAAAAAAAATTCTGCAAATTCTTCTGACACCATCTTTTCTTTCCAAAGAGAACAAAGGGGCATCATGTTGGGAAAGCACAATCTGCAACCAATATTTTTTCATCAGAGCTGATGTGTTTCTAACTTATCGATCACAGTAATTCAGGTTTCCTAAAGGAGTTCTGCTGCTCATAAGAATCAGGAGACATACCCTGCCAAATGAATCTAAAGGAAGACAAGCTGTACAAGAGAGAATGGGTGATAACTTTTCTGTGATGTAAGAAGGGACTCACACAACTTTTCGATATGTATATACATACGTATACATATACGTTTATATATTAAAAGCATGCCTTTCACCTAGTGAAAGTTAGAAATCAATTCCATGTGCGTGCCTGAGCCAAGTAGCACTCCTAAGTCCTAAATTATCTGAGGCGGCTTCCATAATCTTTATGAAGGGAAATATTAAGTCTTCAAAGAAAGAAGGAATTTAAACAATCTCTGGTTCAAAGAAAATTGCCACATGCCGACAAACATTAAGAATGATAATATTTTCCTAAAATCCCTTTAAATCATTATGTGGCTTTTCTGCATTTCCTTTCCCATTGCCTCTCACTGAATACATACCCAGGCCTGACAGACATGGGGAAGTAAGAGAATGGGGGGTGGGGGTGGGAGAGAGATGGAGGATAGGAAGAAAGAACCTTTTTTTCTGTTTTCTTTAGCACTTTGGTGGTATGTGTGTTTTGTTATGGTTTCAACATCATTTCCCAACATACCTAAGTCCTACTTGACCATGGGTGAGCTCGCACAGCATCTGCCACCTCATTGATGAGTTTTCCCTACCGCCTTGACTTTCTATTAACATCATCATTCTTTTGGAAAGTGAAACTGCTTTTTTCTGGAGTTAGGTCTCTTCACATGTTACGATGGACATGCAGAGAGCAGGGAGCTGACTCTTCCCCTCTGGATATCAACACACATAACTGGAACCATAGGCCCTTTCTGGTCCACCTTCCCAGCCTGCCACAGGGGACAGGAGAAAGATGGGAGCCTGATGATGCTTACACACCATCGCAGTCCCGTCCTTCTCCTGTCCCTAGGCGGTGCAATTGGACTACAAATCATTGACTGGTTTTCCCTGTCAATGACCAGCAATCGCGGCACCATTGGGGACTTACCTTGTTTGCAGAGGCCCTGGAAGCACAATGGCTGTGCTTCCTGCCCCAGTGCAGCCTGGGAAACTACCCAACTGTGCTGCAGCAGGAAGAAGCATGGCCATCATGTTTCCTGGAAGATGGAGGCAGCTGGTGCAGAGGGGAGCACTCCTGTTGTCCTCCTCTCCCAGTAGGGCCGATGTTGGGACCCATGCCAGATGTCTACAGGACAAGGTAAGGTGTGGAAAGGGCCATACTCTGTGCACAGAACGTGCATGTACCTGGGCTCTATAGATGTGTTCCAAAACTCTGCCTATCTGGGGAGAGAGAGAGCTCATTTATGCATATGGCTCCACAGACTAAGCTATACTTGCATAGCGGGCATACCTCATCCTGTTTCCTGTTCTATGCACCCTCACTGTAAAATGTGACAAACTTCTCTATTAAAAGCGTATACCAATAAACAGACGTTTCCCACTGACATGTTATGACCACCAATCTTTCCTGCATAGAGAAGCCTGTGTTACCCATGCGCTAGTGAAGCTATGGAGAAGAGGAATCCTTCATGCATATGTGGCTGTACTCTGCTGCCTCCAATTTTGGGAACAGATATTGTCACCAGCTGATACAACAGCATAGTACCTTACTGTTGTTTTCTCTGTTCACTGAAGAAAATGAGAGCTTACTCTACAAGGACCATATCACTTTATTACTCGCTGTAGAGTGTTTAGAGATTGCTAAGTGCTGGAAAAAAATGGAATGGTCCTGAGTAAGAGGATGGCTAGGACATGTGGTGACAAGAACATGCCTGGAAAAAATGGCTTATTGAGTTAAAAGCAACCAGAAGAGAAAAAAAGGTACAATTTCCCCCCCAACAAAGATGCTTCATCATGTGGTCCACCAGCACAGCAGATGAAAAACTGAAAGAGTATTTCTAGTAAAGAATGCAAGAGCTAAATAAAGATATGCATACATAAATTTTAGAGGCAGTATGGTGAAGTGGTTTGAGTATTGCAAAAAGGACCGCATTAGACCACAGTCTGAATCCCCCACTCAGCCACGGAAACCCACTGGATGACCTTGGGCAAGTCACACTCTCTCACCCTTAGAGGAAAGAAATTACAAACCTCCCCTTGAATAAATCATGCCAGGAAACTCTACAATAGACTAGCTATAAGTCAGATTCAGCACATAACAAATGTTGAACCAGCATGATCCAGTGGTTTGAGTGTTGGACTACAACTCCGTGAAACCAGAGTTCAAATCACTGCTCAGCCATAGAAGCACATTGGGTGACTTTGGGCAATCAATTCTCCCTGAGCCACAGAGGAAGGTAATGGCAAATTCCTTTGAATGAATCTTGCCAAGAAAACCCTATGAACTGCAGTCAACTTGAAAGCACACAACAACAACAACAACAACAACATAACAACAACAACAATTTAGTTATGAGCTTATTTTTCATTGCAATTTTTTTTCATCCATATGAATGCTAAAAGAAGCTTTTTTTTTAATCTTTTGGAGAAATTCATCCCACCCCAGCTGCTAAGCTTTTCAAAGGCACACATCCCAATTCCAGTCCATCTGCACCCAATTTTGCAGTCCAAAGGGGGCTCAGCTACCTTAGTGAGAGAATATGACATTAAAGTGATGAAGAACAGAAGTGGTTCAGCAAAAATCAAAAAAGGTACATAGCTCTATCCTGACCCTTTTAAACATGGAGCGTATTAAAGTAACCACATCAAAACAATGCAGAGATGATTAAGTTCAAGGTTAATGACAGAACAGTTTCGTACTGAACTTTGTCCTTGTATTTATTTTTGTTTGTTTAAGGGCAACGGTTTGATCTGGAATTTGCAGAACAAAAAGGCAAACACCTGCCCTTAATAAACACAGACAAAATTAGACATTACACACTCTGGCAACATTCCCCTCAACCCCCACTTGTGGGTTGGTGTCAGTTTTATCTTACAATAACATTAGCTTGATCATGATGGTGACAATGAACATGATGGAAAGGATGAAGGAAAGGTTCTCACAGGGCTGCAGAGAACTGGAGAGGGCTGCACACATTTTGTGATATATGATGTTGACTAACTAAACAGTAGCCTGTTAGAAAATGGAGAAGACAAGTTTAGGCAAGTTCAGGGAGGGGAGACTTCAATTTATCACTCACCTTACTGCTGCTATAATACTTAAATGAATACATGTGGTATGAAATGAACACTGGGGGGAGCTCCATATTGGATTGGATGACCAAAGCTAATCTGTGACTTTATCAGCATACCTGAAGATCCTTCTTCCACAGATCAAAAAGTTAGCATAGTAAATGTGTCTCTCAGATATTGTGTCCAATGGTACTGAATAGAACTTACTGCCAATGAATATGGATATTTTACTTATGATGTACTTATTTAGGATTTTTATTTATCGCCTCTCAACCCTTCAGGACCCGTTGAGGCAATGCACAAGGGGATCCAGCTCCTAAAAGGGTTCTGGAACTGCAGTTTATATTTTCATAGCTCCAGTCTGTGCCTGGCCTAGGTGCAGACTGTGGAGAGCTGCTTACTGAAAACAATTTGTTCCTCTCGATGCCTGAACTACTAATGACACTGCTTTAATCCTCAGTCCCTTTTCTTGGGAACTGTAGTTCAGCTCTCTAGCAAACAATTCTAAATCTCTGAGCGAACCTCAAACCCCAGAATTCCATAGGATGGAGCTATGGCCATTTCTGCACAGTACAGTACTAGGCCCCTCCCTAAACTGCAAACCCCAGGATTCCATAGGATGTTGAAAGTGAAATAATAGCACTATAACAGTCTAGTGCGGAAATGGCTTAAGACAGTTAAAGTAGGATCAAAATTCTATCTGTGTGTAGTATGGATACATTTTCTGGTGCTTGTCAGACTTGCTTTTATTAAATTATATTTAATTATTACATTTGAAAGCGCTCATTGTGGGTATCTGCCTTCAAGTTGCCTGCCAGCTTATGGACATCCTATGAATTTCATAGGGTTTTCTTAGGCAAGGAATATTTGCCTAATAGGCTAACTAACTCTGATTCCTCACTCCTACTTGGCAGTGAGCTTTGTTTTAGATGCTGCCAGAGATGAGGGAGCCTTGGGAAAGAGTCATCTTGCCCTGCATTCCACCCAGCACCCAGCAGTTGCTCTCTTCTCCTCTCCTCTCCTCTCCTCCCTCCCTCCCTCCCTTCCTTCCTTCTTAAACAAGGTTCCCTCCTTCTTTATTTTCTCACTTATGCAAGTTGCGCTTTTTTACCTGTACCTTCAGGGAACAAAGAGCCAGATTTGCATTGCAGCCATTCAAAAGCTTTGCTCCTCCAGCTTTTCTCAGTTCCCACAAACTTCCATTAGCCTGACCAATGGTGATGCGTTCTGGGAGCTGAAATCTCAAACAGCTAGGAGACCGAAGGTGGAGAGTGGCTGTTGTAGTAAGCTGAGCGTTGATCTACGACAGTGGTTCTTAACTTGGGGTCTGGGGATCCCTGGGGGTCTGCGGAGCCCTCACAAGGGGTCTATAAAGCCCTGTTGCTAGACACCAACTGCAGTGGCAGCAACAGGAACACGGCAGGGCAGTGCGAGTGCCAAAATTTCTCCCTTGTTTGCAAAAGAGGGAGCAGTTTAAGCATGCTCACATGGCTGCTACTGTGTCCCTTTTGTCAGGGATGTGGCAGCAGAGGATGTGGGCGCCAAGGAACATGGCAGCAGGCAGGTGCGCATGCCCAAACAGCTCCCTCATTTGCAAATGAGAGAGCAGGTTTGGTGCCTGCACTCGCCCCTCCACTGCCACATCTCCAGCAAAAGGAACACAGTAGCAGACATGTGCCTGGATCCAAATTATGACTCTGGAGACCAGGATTTGAATCCCCATTCAACCATGGAAACCCAGTGGATGACATCAGACAAGTCGTATTCTCTCAGCCTCAGAGAAAGGCAAAGGCAACAAATCTTGCTAGGAAAATCAACACGATAGGTTTGCCTTAGTGTCACCATGACCCTTTTCACATCTTACCCTTTTGCAGAGCTGAGGTGCAGGGCTTGCGCGAGCAGCCTCCAGCGAGAGGCTTTCGCGTCCCGGTCCCATTGGCTCCGCAGCTGCTTCCTGGTCATGTGAGGGCCCCGCCTCTTCCTTTCACAGTGCAGCCTGGGACCTTTCCCAGGCTGCACTGAGACAGGAAGCATGACCAGCCCAGCTTCCAAGGCTCTGCAAGCCAGGTAAGTGTGTGCAGGGCCCCGGAGCAGTGCGCGACTGCGCAGCATTTTCAGCTTTAAGCCCAAAATGAAAAAATGTGTGTGCAGTCCGCGTCAGGCCCTTGAGCATTGCGCAAATGTGAGTACATCGTGTGAACCACTCCTCACATTTATGCAACGCTCAGGGGGCCACTTCGCATCGGAAATTCCGTGTGAAAAGGGCCCATAAGTCAGTTTTGAAAGGGGAGAGACAGGATGGCTAGAAAGAACCTCTCCTTGTCAGAGGCATTTTATTGCTATGTGCTTTCAAGTCACTTCTGAGTCATGGCAACCCTAAGGAGAACTTGTCATAGGTTTTTTGGGGTGGGCTTGCCTTTGTCTTCGTCTGGGGCTAAGAGAGTGTGACTTGCCCAAGATCACCCAGTGTCTGAGTGGGGTTTTGAATCCTACTCTCCAGAAGTCGTTAACAAAATATAATTTTTAATAATAGAAATGACAAAATAATAGCATAAAAGAATGAGAAGAAGAAGAAGAAAAAGAAGGAGGAGGAGGAGGAGGAGGAGGAAGAGGAGGAGGAGGAGGAGGAGGAAGAAATAATAAAAAATAAATAAATATTTGAATTTTTAAATCTTGAGTTAAGTCTTGGGGGTGCATGGCAACAAATTATATTTACAGGGGTCCCTGTTAAAGAAAAGGTTAAGAACACTGGTCAAGGACTTCAAGAGACTAGTGTTCAAATCCTTACTGTTACAACCTAAGATGAAGATAATGATAACCTTTCTCTGAATAAATCTTGCCAGGAAAACTCCAGAGAGCTGACTTGAAAGCACAAAACAGTAACAAACAAAAATAAAGACATTTAAATACTAACAGTAAGCACAAATAAAGAAGAACGAAGGATATAATTCTTTTTTGTCCTCACCTCTCTCTTCCCGCCTCTACCTTTTAACCCTTAAATTGATTTCCTGAGCAGTCATAGTCCAGCCTTGAAGAAGAAGCGTTCTTGGATCTTTGTTACCCATTGCAATTTCTCCAGCCCATCCCCACTGTGTCCATTATTAAACCACCCTTCATTTCACAGTACAGTATAGACAAATTTAAACAATACGGAGACAAGAAACTGAAAGGGATATTAAGAATCTTAGATTTAAAAATAAAAGGCAAGCTCTTAGAACTTAATATTATCCAAAGCACACTGAAACCAATCTGCATGAATTCCCAAATACAAATTCTTTTGTCAAACAAACAAACTACAAAAGAAAACAGAGAAAGCTTTTGACACACTGCAGAGTGAAGGGTCCATCATGCCCAGTCTTTCCTTCTAGATATTTTGAGAAAATGTAGACACTGAGGGTGGGGGCAGCTTCACTCTCACATGTGTCAAGATTCTTCTGGAAGTTGCAAAGATGTTTTGGTGACTTTATTTGGGGGATCTCTGTGTTCCAGGTTATTGGATCTACATCTGGTGGCCTGGCTGTAACAGTACCACTGTAAAGGATTTATGCCTTGTAGCTGTCATCATCTGTTCCTTTCTGTGCATCCACAGCATCTCTTCAAGTTAGATTGACGCCCTTTTCACAGGAAGCTGTCGTCCTGCCATAGGGACAGGAGAAGGATGGGACTGTGACAATAGTTACGCATGACACTGTTGTGGTCCCATCCTTCTCCCATCCCCAGGTAGCACGATTACAGATTAAATCATTGCTGGGTTTTCACTGTCAATGATGGTGCCACTATCCTGCACTTATCTGGTATGAGGAGGGTCCGGAAGCATAATGGCTATGCTTCCTGCCCCAGCGCAGTCTGGGACGGTACCTGGCTGCACTGCAGCAGAAAGAGGAGGGGCCATCGCACTTTGTGGATCCCAGAGGCAGGCAGTGTTGGAGGGGAGCACTCCTGTTGTACTCCCTTCCAGGCAGAGCCGCTGCTGTGATCCTCACAGGATGCTGCCAGGATATGGTAGGTGACGGAAAGGCCCTATGTTAAGGATAACAGGGATCTGATTTGCTTATTCAAGAATAGTCGCATTCATCCACTGTTGAAAATCAGTGTTGAAAATAATCTTGTTCTGGATAGACAACGGTTGGGTGGGGGAAGGGAGACCCAGAACGCAAGCTAAGGAGAATAGCAGAGTTTCAAGCACCCATTCACACAATGCATTCACCAGATTTTTCAACTAGAATATACCTAACAGTTGGTACATGTAGCAAATGAAAATGCAAAGTGAAAAGAAAAAAGCCAACTACAGACTTTCCCAATTATCTGATAGCTACCTGATCTCTGGGATCAGGTGGCAGAAGGGAAGTTCAGCTGGTTCAGGCCAGTTCAGCTGGCACAAGTGCACTTTATCCTAACCCACTCCAGCCAACCTATCTTTGAGTTAGGACTGCATCATAACTGTAACTTTTTGGTTATAGCTATAGCAGTTGTCTGCTCTCATTATTTAGGTGTGTATCACAGGCTTCCAGAGTATTTGTGGATTTTTTGAAAAATGAAATCTAAAAGCAATTATATTAATTACTTTGAACAATGAGAAAGTAAAGAGTTTGTAAAAACTGCAGTTATAATGGTAACCAACTACTTGTCAGGCCTGAGAAGACTCCTCCTCCCCGTAACCGGAGCTGCAACTGGAATAGCAACCTAGAACAGCTTCACTACTATTTCCATTCTTCCTGTTCTTCCCTGTCTTTCAGTAGCACCTCAGCTGATGTTCTGTTTTGGGAAATGCAGCTCAATACATATTCCAGGTTGGGAGTACAGAGAATTACATCAACTACAGGAGCTCTTCAGGAAAGCCCTTAGAAGATTTCTTTCTTCCTGGAAGATAACTTGCCTTTAGAGAGCCAGCTTGGTGAAGTGTGGTTTCATTGTTTGACTAAGACAGTGGAGACCAGGGTCCAAATTTCTGCTTGGCCATGGGAACCCAGTGGGTGACCTTGGGCAAGTCACATCCTCTCAGCCTCAGAGGAAGGCAAAGGCTGAACCAATATTGCCAAGAAAAACACCTGATAGGTTCACCTTAGGGTCCTCATAAATCAGAAATGATTTGAAGACACATAACAACAGCAGCAGCAGCAGCAACAGCAACAACCTGCCTTTGCATGATTTGCTACTTGAAGAAGGTAACTTTGGTTTAACTGCAGTTAAAGTTCCATTGTAAAACTCACAACACCCAAAACAGACAAACCAATAAAACCCCACGACTGGGTTTACAAAGCATGATTGCCACCTTGGGCATGACTCCTGAGGTTGCAGTCATCTTCTAGTTGTATGAGTTCAACAAGCGGACAGACATTAGTTTACTGTCTGCAGCCAAGTGTCTTTACAAAATAGAAAAGAAAGAACCATTTACCAAGTTCAGCATCCAAAATACACTGAACTTTATCTTCACCCAGTTGAAAGGCATTTTAGAACTTTCTACTTGGAAATGCAAACTATCTCAGTTACTATTTAAATAATTATTGTGAAGTAGGAACTCTGTCAAATGGAAGAGGAAACAAGTATGCAGCCTTGGAATGATTATTTTCCTAATCCTTTTACTTCCGTCGTGCATATGTGTCACAAACAGTAGCTGAACTTGAAAGCCTGTGTCACCTCATCAAGTTACCTGAACAAGTTGGGGTCCATTCATTATCTTGGTGTTCCAGCTGATGCCACAATTTCTGAGGAAGGTCAAAGAGCTGTACTCTCTGCTGAACCTCTTACATCACAACACTAGAGGGTAGGGTGATTTGGGAAAGATCTAGCATTATTCTTTGATTTACTTTTTTAAAAAATTTATATTTTTACCAGAACAAAGATTCCTTGAATAATATAGATATCTATATACCTTATACAATACAAAAATGTATACCTTATCTTGGCCCTTTCCACAACTTACCTTTTCTCAGCGCTGGGGTGTGGGGATCACGCAAGCAGCCTCTTGGTGAGAGGCTTTTGTGTCCCCGCTGCTTCGGCTCTGCAGCTGCTGCTTGCCAGCCAGCAGGCAGCATGAGGGCTCCGCCTCTTCCTTCCACAGTGCAGCCGGGCATTTTCCCAGGCTGCGCTGGGCGAGGAAGCGCGAGCGCCGTGGCTCCAGAGGCTCCGCACTCACAGTAAGTGTGAGCAGGGCCCTAGAGCAATGTGCGATCATGCACCATTTTCAGCTACAAGCCATGTGAATTCTTTTTACATATAAAAGTAAGAAAAAAACACACACAAATATTTAAAGAGAGGGGAAGAAAGAAAAGAAAAAAAGAGGATAAAGGGAAAAAAAGGGATGAGAAAAAAAAACCTTCCTTATGACAATTCAGTTATTTATTACCGTACTTCTATCATGAAGGATCTATTTTTTACACTGTGATTATAATTACAAGATTCTACTTATTGTCAGTTACAGATTATCTATCTCTTTGATTTAATATATATTTATTATCTCATTTAATTATTAATTTACCTATGTCAGCCTAATATAATCAGATACTTTCTCTCTTTCTAAAGTGGTTGTATTTTATTTTTCTACACATTCCTGTTTAATTTTACACTAGGTTCTAGAACTGATTACTCCTCAGGCTGTAAAACTAATTATCATTAAATCTCCTCAGTTGTTCCTCAAATATTCAATAATGGGAGGCCAGTCTTTAGCATAAGAATCTATTGTTTTCTGTCTTATTAAATTTGTAAGTGTATCCATGGTGGCCATTTCTAACAGTTTAAATATCCATTCTTCATCTTTAAGTAGTGCAGATGATTTCCAACGTTTAGCAAAAACTAGACATGCTGCTGCAGTCATATAGAACATCATCTTCACGTATTTCTTTTCTATATTTTCCTCTGTTATTCCCAGCAGATATGTTTCAGGTGTCATCCCAAATTGCATACCTAACACCTTTTCAATATTTTGGTGTATCTTTTTCTGAAACTTTTTGGTTTTGTGGCATGTCCACCACATATGAAGTAGTGTACTTCTCTCCTTGTTGCATTTCCAACATTTAATACTGCAATTTTTGAACATTTTAGAAAGTTTATCTGGAGTGAGGTGCCATCTGTAGTGCATTTTGTATATGTTATCTTTTATATTTTGATTCGCTGTGTATTTCATTCTTTTACTCCATGTTTTTCCCCACTGTTCTGTTGCCTATGTTCTGAGCCCATTTTATAATTAGGTTTTTTTATTATTTTGTCTTCCGTTTCCCATTTCAGAAGAATCTTATATATTTTTGCGATCGTCTTTGAATGTTTATTTGTAAGTATAGAACTTAACTCTGTTTCCTCCTTTTGAAATCCTTATGTTTTTTGTTCTATTTTCCGCCTCTTTCGCAACTGCCTATATATTAACCAGTGGCAATTAATACCACCCTCTTTTAGTTCTTCATGAGTCTTTATAGTTATACTTATTCTTTGATTTATTTATCTTGATGTATGTATGTATGTATGTATGTATGTATTTATTTATATTCTTTGATTTACTAATGAGAATGTAACAGGTATATCACTGTTACTGTTATGTGCCTTCAAATTGGCTCAGATGCCTGGCAACCTTGTTGTAGAGTTTACTTGGCATGATTTATTCAGAAGAATTTTACCATTGCCTTCCTCTTAGGCTGAGAAGGGCAAGGTCAATCAAGTGAATTCCCATGACTGAATGTGGATTCAAACCCAGATCTTGAGAGTTGTAGTCCAATACTCTAACCCAGAGCTTTCCAAATTTTTCATGTTGGTGACACACTTTTTAGACATGTATCATTTCATGACACAGTTAATTCAGTAAGCAATTCGGTAAGTGGAGGCAGCCCCTCCACCCGAGCCTGGCCCACTGCTGCTGCTGCTGCTCTTGCTGGGGTTTTCCTCAGTCAAGGGCAGCAGTGGTGGTGGCAGGAGAGGCAGTCCCTCCACCTGGACCTGGCCTGCCGCCACTGCTCTCACTGGGGTCTTCCTCAGACTGGGATGGTAACAGCAGTAGCAGCAGCTCCTTCACCCAGGCCTGGCTTGTCGCAGCAGCAGAAGAGGCAGCCCCTCTGCCCATTACGTTCATGCAACACACCTACACACTGCAGCTGATACACTAATCTGTTGTGACACACAGTTTGGAAAGCTCTGCTCTAACCACTATACAATGCTGGCTCTTGGCAAATGTGTAATTTATCCCTGCAAAATACACACGGCTTATCCAATTTGGGCCCTTTTCATATTGTTCAACAAATGCACCCAGGCGGCACATGTATAATGATTTCCTCAACTTTGAAATTACAACCATTGTGATTATGCCCAGTGGAAAGCTAAAGCCACAAACAAGAAACCAATAATCTAACACCAACCAGTGTTGAGGCCAAGATATTGTAAATGAAAAACAGAATCCAGCTACCACAGCAAACTTTCCCCCCACTGATAAAGAACACCATCTAGTAGATTGTCAGTTCTGACTGCGATAGGCATTGGTGGAATTCCACACAGAAGATTCCTCTGTGAGAAAAGAACAGTCAGCATTGATCATCCACATTGCTTTTATCCTGAATTTTGAACCAGAAACAGCTGAGCTTAGTGAAGTTTTGGGCCAGAAAATATAACACTCATTATCAGCTGTAACACTGCCGTACATTGAGCATAAAGGGGAAAAGATATTCTCAGAATAAAGGTATGTGGTGATGTTTTGCAAGGGATCAGTTCCTGGATACAAAAGCCCATTGGGAGGAAGATTCCTGGGATGTCTTGGCCACCTGCCTAGAGGCAAAAGTCAAAGAACTAACTAAAGAAAAACATTAAAATAGCTGTTGGCATTCCCAATGAGATTGCACAACTGACAATGAACTTCATGTCTGTGCATGGAATGAGCAGGAAGATGGAATCCAAGGTACTCTGGAGGGTAAGAACGGGCCAAAGTGAATGGGGCAATATATATTTCTGCAGACTATGCCAAACTCAGTCCTAGTGCTGATGTGAGATGAAATGTTTTGGGGACAAACTGACACAGTGTCATCCTTGTTTTCTAGTTATAAGTGACCAACTGTGTCCAAAGAGAATATTGTTGTTGTGATGTGCTTTCAAGTCATTTCTGACTTTTGACGACCCTAAGGTGAACCTGCCATGGGGTTTTCTGGGGGCTTAAGAGTGTGTGACGTGGCAAGGTCAGCCAGTTGGTTTCCATGGCTGAGCAGGGCAATGAAACCTGGTCTTCAGGGTCATAGTCCAATTCTCAAACCATTACTCCATGCTGGATCTTCAAGCAAATATAGTGGCCATCTAATCCAAGTTAATATAGTGAGAACTAGAGATCATAAGGTTCTACTTTTCAGTGTATCTTAGCTCACTTATACATACAAACACCATCCTCAGGCTTCTACTTGAACCCAGGTGAATGGTGGGTGGTGGGAAAAGAGTACCTGGTTGGGTTAATACAACTTTCAAGGCCAGCTGTACTATTAGGATCAGTGAGACAACTATCTAAGGTGGTCAATGAAGGAAGTAGCTGCCCTCACTCTCCCTGCCCCACAATTCCTCTCTTGGGAAACAGAGCTGTCTGCTGCACCACCCCTCCTGCACCTCATTAAATTAGCATGCTGGCCTCAGGTGTGCTATAGGGTGCTATCCTGTTGCCAGTGTTGAAGGAAGAAGGTTTAGTTATGAGTCCACTGTGTGGAATAAAGGGGTGCCATTTTGTTCTATGCTTCAGACAAAAAAATATCTTGGCCTCATGACCATGACAACTATGTTACAAGGTTCCACAAAAAGTTGGTTCCATAAAAAGTTCTTCCTCCATTGCCCTTTGAGGACAAAATATTGAGGTCAATAGAAGGAATGCCAATGGAGGGCAAACAAATAGCAAAGAGGAAGAAGACAAGGTTTTCCTCCCAATATTTACTGTAAGGGTCTATGAATGATTCAAATAAGGCCATCAGCCTTTAAGCAATGTTGCTGGATATGGCTGGGATTTTTATCTCACTCTCTATCCCCTAAAGCTCAGTGCAGATAACAATACGCATAAAACAAAGGTTTTGTGTTTCTGTTTATTTTCAAAGTCAGCAACTCAGGAGTCCCTTCATTACCCTCTGCCATACAATGCTTGCCCAAGAAACAGGCTTTGTGTTGTTCCTGGCATACTGGGAGGTGCTTGAGCCTTTTATGAACTTCTGAAGAAAGGGTTCCAGTGGTGGGCAGCAACAACCACAGAGACTTCCTGTTTAGCTGCCCTCACAATTCAGACCTGGTGGAGCATGGAGGTCAAAACCAAACTGTATATCTCAAATTACCGTAGAGATCACAATGATATAAAAGGAAAGAGGCAATCTTAAAACTGTATGGGAGTTGTAGCTCAAAGCTAGTATCTGGCATTGTGCCTGGAATCCCACAGGAAACGTGTTCAGACAATAGAATATAGACACAGAATTTTTCCAGCATTTGACCCATATCAGGAAGCTTTGTTCTGCAAGAGAGCTCTGCACAGATTGTATTGTAGCAGTCAAGTCTCATAATGTGATAGTACACAGATAGCCATCTTTCTATATTCAAATTCACATTTAGTCTTCAGTTTTCCAAAGAGTTGTAGCCAAGGTCTCCTGCTCTAAACCATCATCTGAGGGTGTCAAAGTGATAAAGCATTGCTGTTGAGCTCCTTGGAAAGAAGGACAGAGTAGAAAAGGAACAGACAAAGTAAAGTATCTCACAGTTTTGGGCTTAAATGATCTGGAGCAGGTGAATGGATTAAGTAATGAGGAATTCATTCCCTGTAGATCACAGCACCTTAATTCCCACATTTGAATTTACTATCCAGCTGATTGGAGTCCACTCTACAGTCCTGATATCTTGATGACGCTTCACACAACAGTTTTGCACATGGTGGCCCTGTGTACCCCTTGAGCAATAGAAGAGACAACATAGATGTCAATGGAACTACATAGGAAAATTTCTAAGAAAAAGCTGATCGTTGATCATCAGTGCCTGCTGAGCCCTGTTGCCAAGAACATAATGACTACCATTGGTGGTAGTCCTTCCTGATTCATTCACCCTGGGTGGCAATGGCACCTCATTTACAAGAGGGGTGGGGAAGTCATAGACCTTGAACAGCCATGGTAACATCAGCTTGAGTTTAACCCACTAAAGTAGAGACTAGATACCATTTTTTTAAAAAATTGTACAGTTGCACATCCAACTGAATTGAAATCCAGAATGCATGTTTCTACAGGTGTATTAATGCTCCAGTGTGTAAGGAGGTGGAAGCTACCGGTATTTCTTCTTTCCTGTTGGGTGCATAGCAGCAGTAGAGGGGCCCACAGACATATTCCCATCCCCTCATCAGCTGGGGAGGTATATCTAGGCATATTCCTTTGCACATCATGGCATGAAGGAGAAGCTGCCATCCTGAGCATAAGCCTGCCTCTTCTTCCCTGGGTGTTCAAGAGTGTCCAGAACTTGCCAAGGTGCACTCCTGTAGCTGCTCAGTGGAGCTGCATCTATGAGCACCCCAGCTTCTGTTGTACACCCAGGCCAAGGGTGTTTGTGCAAGGAGGTATAGGATTGTTGTTGTTGTGTGCCTTCAAGTCATTTCTGACTTATGGTGACCCTAAAGTGGCCTACCACAGTTTTTTATGGGGCTGAGAATGTGTGATCATCCAGTGGGATTTCATGGCCAAGCGGAGAATCAAACCTGACTCTCCAAGGTTGTAGTCCAACATTTAAAACTACTACTACTACACCATACTGATTCTCGGCTATAGGACAGGATACTTCCTGCTAAACATCCAACCAACCACCCATACACAGATCTAACCAAGGTTATACAGGCATATCTGTGCAACTGCACTGTAGCTCAACAATCCCTCCACTGTCTCTCACTTTTGATAAGAAGTGTGCTAGAAGTAGGAGTAAGTGGGAGAAGCGTACACCAGGCTACATATGTTATTTCTGGAAATATACTACCCAATATTGGATTGGATCATATGCAGTTGTGCAAATCTGCTATGACCCACAGCTACTTGTTTCTAGTTGAGATGCATTTTAACCACAGTGTAACTGGGATCAAAATCACATTTTTAAAACTGGTGGTTTGTGATCTGCAAGTGGATCATGTTCCAAGCTAAGATGGGTCACACAAGCAGCATCAGTGCAATTTTGTGAAGAAAGATCTAAATGCTACTAAGTGCAAATGAAGAGACAGCTGAGGAAAATGGGGGAGACAAGGATATACAGAGATAATGAAACAAATAACATCATACAAAGTGGTGAAAGAGATGGGTGTATGTGTTAAAAAATTAAACAGTAGGATCTGCGATACATATTGAAATTAAAAGTGAGTTTCAGATCTCAGTAGCATGTAGACTAACATACTAAACAGAAGTGAGAGTCTGGGGACATATTCTTACTGGAAATAATTATGGAACATGAGTTTGCTCCTTTGTGGGCAGAACAGGCCACAAGCAGAAAGGAACAAAGAAATCTTAACAAATCACAGAATCACTGGATTGGAAGGAACTCTAAAGATCATCTAGTCTGAATCCCACATGGTGAAAATAAAATCCCACTGCTATAGTATCACCTTCTGTTTAAAAGCCTCTAACAAAAGAGAGTCCATTTACTTCCACGTCAGACTGTTCCGGTTTTGAATAGCTCCCACTGCCATGTAGGTCCCCAAGTTAATTTGTATAGGCACTCTGGAGGATTGCGAAACAAATTTGATCTGTTTTGTATGCAATGTTTTTTTCAAATATTTGAAGATGACTATCCTGTAACATCTTAATCATTTTTTTCTCCTGGCTAAACACCCCCAAGTCCATTAATTTTTCCTGATAAGGACAAGATCTCCTGACTGTGGGGCCTCAAAATGGGCAGATTATTCCAGATGACCTGTGAACAAAGCTGAATAGAGCAGTACCATTATTTTTTGGCATTCAAGACACCATACTTCTGCTGGCATAATTGAGAACTGTGTTTACTGTTTCAGCCACTGCATTCTAATGCTAACTTTTGGTCTATTAAAATTCCCTGATCCATTTTCATAGGTATTGTTGTTAAGACAGGCGCACCTTGTCCTGTATTTATGCAATAGATTCTTCCTGCCTAAATACAGAACTTTACATTAATCCCTGTTCAAATTTGTTTTGGTGATATACTGGGCAGAGAGGAGCATGGGGCAGTGGTTTGAGCATTGGACTACAATCATGGAGACTAGGATTCAATTCCCTGCTTGGTCGTGGAAACCCATTGGGCGACCTTGGGTGCATCACAGTTCCTCAGCCCTGGAAAACTGTGTGATAGGTTTGCCTTAGGGTCATTATAAGTTGGAATTAACTTGGAGGCACAGCAGCAGCAGCAGCAGCAGCAGCAGCACTGGACATTGTTAAAAGCCATACTGAAATATAGATCTGCTATGCTCACACAATTCCATCAATCTGTTACTCTAAAATGTGGATGACTCAGGGGTACACCTGCAATGCCATTACCTCTGTGCAAAGGTGAGGAATTTTAGCTCAAAGAGGAGGCCTATGTTTACTGATACTAGTGTAGGGAAGAACCAGCCAGAGATCCAAGAAGTAAGGTTAATGTGTTTTATTGGGGGAACTGCAATCACACACACAAGATCCAAGCAGTCACGCAATCAAACAAGGCTAACTGAAGGAAAAAGAAGGAAAGTTTTGGATAACAAGATTTTAGGGCAAAGTGAGTGATATTTACCAATCCAGAAGAGCAGCAAAGAAACAGCAATGTGGCTTAGATGTAAGTCCAAGGACAGTTCACAGTTGAGAACAGGAGCAGGAGAGCAGCAACCAGCAATTGGTGTACTAAGTGTTGACCAACCAAAAACTGGGGTTTAAATACTCTGTCTCTGTCTGGAGGATGAGGGTGTTAATGGCTCTCTGGCAGAGTAAACAATGGAGTCCTGAGAGTGGACAATGAGGTCTGGAATGATGCAATGGCCTTAGCGTTAGGTGACAAAGGGCTAAAGGTAGTCCTGATAGCTCAATACTTGTCAGACAGGTGTAGGGACAAAAGGGAAGCTTGCTTGATCAGAGTGAGCGGAGTTAAGACGATCAGCCATCTTGTGGGAATCTTCCAGATGCTATTGTCTCTAAAAGGTTGAGACATCGGAGGCTAATTGCAAGTCCACTATTGCTAGAGTTTCCTGGTGATTCTCTGACCATGACCTGGCTATGCCTGGAGGTCTCTTCTGACCTAATTTGCAATGCACGTATTTGGCCAGCCTTTTTCTCTTATCCAGAATGGTTATACAGCCATACCAGGCTATCATTTATATTTATGCCAATTAATATATTGTGCCAATTAAATCATATATCACCAATTGAACCATATCAGAGCATGGAGGTACATGGTCTGCTGACAAACCTACTGAAGTTAATGCTACAATAACTTTATAATCTGGTATGAGCAGCTACAGATAATGCAACAGCACCTGGGAAATTAAAGAGAATCCAAAAATAGATGGAATAATATCTCCAAGATGAAAGTTGCATTCTGGTGTTTTGAGGGACTGGAACTACACATTCAAGCTTACCCCAAGTACCAGAGGCTAGGTCCTAGCATTTAGCAGAACCATAAGAAACCCCTGTGGTGAAAAGGCAAAGGTAACAAAGAAAGAAAAGTTTATTTTTCCCACAGAGAGAAATAGAAGTAGAATGTACATGTTCTTGTTTTTACCATTGAACAGTGCTGGAGGCTTAGATGACTCTGAAAGGGGGAGCGTTTCAGAGCAGTTAACAACATCTGAAGCCTGACAGGAATGTGTCAGATAGTTAATTATAATGTCAAACTCCAGTTCTATCTTCCTGGAAAATAAAGTAGATTGTCCTTTAGCTCCACCATCTTCTTGTGCCAAAGATAAAAGAATTAAGTTTAATCACCAGATCTCCATCTTGATTCCTGCAGGTCAGACACAGAGCCCAAGTCAGACATATAGCATTTAACAATCTTATCTCTTCTGCAATAAAAGAGCAAACCACAGGCAGCTCTCCTTTGGCTGTTCTCTTTCTTTCTGTGCATGTGTACTCACCATGTGTACAGTGCATGTGCATATATATATATATATTTATGTTTACAGAAAAGTGAAACACATACACACACATTTGTGTACCTGCTCACATGTGTATCTGTGCGTGTGTGAACTCAAACACACACACACTTAAAAGAAACCCATCTTTTAAACAAAGACACCTGTCAGGGAGCCGGGAGCTTTCCCTGTTCGGCAGCAGGGGTAAACAGGATGCAATCAGATAAAGAAATTACAGTAAAAATATTGCCTCATCTCCAAAGCTCAGAACTTTTCTTTCCTTTTCACTCTCTCT